>CM051494.1:33601479-33619290 GCA_028031935.1 Paedocypris micromegethes | reverse complement strand
TGTGTGTGTGTGTGTGTGTGTGTGTGTGTGTGTGTGTGTGTCTCCCAGTACTCAAATTCGTCAATAAATACAGTCTTAGTGTTTTTATTTGTTTTATTGCTATTTTGATCAACAGTGTTACATTTTTAATTCCGCCCAGCCATTTGTTAATGCATATTCAATATATTTCACCGTTACGTCCACATGTGGCAACGGAAAAATGCGTATGGACAACTAATTAACGTGAACATTACTCTCAATTAAATTAGGAATTTGGTTATAATATAAACAAAACAGGTTCAAACAAGCATTTTTTCAGTGGTCTGCTGCTAAATATTACCTTCACTTGTTTTAAATAAAGTGCTTTTCACCAAAACACATTGTGTTCTAAATAATGAAACTAGAAAGTGGCTGGAAATATATATTGATGCAAGAAAACAAAACCAGAAAGATCACAAAATCAGTGTATAAATATTTGACTTCATTTTCGGCCTAGCCATCAGTGTTATATAAAATGCTTGCTTTGATTTAGATTTAAAGTAAGTCTTGTAGTATGAAGTAAAAACATTTCTTAGAGTAAAGTAAGAGCCAGAGAAGGTGATGAGAAGAGAAGACCTTGTTTCTTGGACTGGCCAATGAGAATTGTCGAATGAGCCAATGAGAAGCTTGCAAGTGCTGCACACTATTTTAAACTCTTTTAAACTTTAAAATAAATCATAAACAGGGTCGGTTATGTCACGTGACTCCAATACAATAATTTACTGTGATCATACTGTTTAATGCTGTGAAATCCCTATTTTTTCCATTGTGTTGCTGTGATATTACAAACTTTATTGTGATATAACAGCAGGCTTTAGATTACAGTATTTTACTGTACTAGTATTAGAGTAAAATCCAAGGACAGTTGAGTTTCTACAGGTATTAATTGGGATATTATAGGGAAGCTTATTTACAACACGTTACTGTGAGAAAATTACTGTGAAATGTTACTGTGAAATTATTTTAATTACTGTGAAATTACTGTGAAATTATTTTAATTACTGTGAAATGATCTTGTTTCATTGCGAGATGAGCGTAACTGATGAGCGTAAAAAAGCAAAGTGAGTTCTTCGGTGAGGAACACCAGACTATGACGACGTGGAGCATCAGGAATGATGGAGATCAGCTGAGATATTCAGATCAACATCAGTTCAGGGCGGAGTCATGGGTGGAGCTTAGTGTTTTCGTGACAACATCCAGTGTTTTTTTTTTCTCCTAATAATCCGAAGGCCAGGTATGGGCAAACCACGGCCAACTTGTAAACATTTTTAATTTAAGTTACCGTACATTTTTTAATATTTCTTGCAATTCGGATGTTTTCCTACAAGAAGCGTAAGCCTGTTACTCCTCGTTTTCTGACCCATCAATCATCACCCGGTCCGGCCCCTTTGATGGAGACTCCTTGTGGCCCACGAATCAAAAAGTTTAGCCCTCATCCCTAGAAGTTTCTCCTAAAAATGTAGGGAATTACATGAATGACATGAGGAGCTTCATAACTATAACTAACATATATTAACCAGGCCTTTCAATGTCACTGGTTATACGTTTTATACCAACAATATGTGCAATATGTATATATGGATTCGTATATCAACAATGAGCATTTTTTTCATGATCCTTATCTTTATTTATTGTTTACCATTGTGGATGCTGCAAAATGTAAACTTATCATTGTTGGGACAAATAAAGGTTTTCTTCTATTTCTTCTTCTTCTTCTTCTTCTTCTTCTTCTTCTTCTTCTTCTTCTTCTTCTTCTTCTTCTTCTTCTTCTTCTTCTTCTTCTTCACACTTCACACATTTGTATTTTGCTCATTTTATTGTATTTTTCATCTTTTTTCATCATCATAGTTTTTTTCCCCTTGTTTTTATTCATTTTTTTCTTTTCTTATCTATATATTTTGTATTTTATTGTTTTCCTCGCATGCACCCCCCACCCCACGTTTAAACGCTGTACAAATATTAAAATACATTTCATTGCATGTTATACCATGATACCACCAAATGTGAATTTGATTAGAACATTTGAAGCCTGATACCATTTTACACCCCCAAAGTCCTACATGAAGTTCTTTTATACGTTAAAACACTCCTATGTTCGGCTCAAATTTTCCCGTGTTAAAGAATAAAAAAAGTTTAAAAAATACTTTAAAATATTTTTCTCTTTGAAACTTCTCCTGCTTGTCTCAGATAGTGTTAATTACACATAAACAAAAAAAGTTGAAATACGTACAACTCCGCTACACTGCTTGTGTCAATTTCACCCTTCAGATAAAATGGAAGCGAGAAAAAAGTCAGAAAGATGAAATACTATTGGTTTCTTTGCAACAATGAGACATAATACACCAATGTCTCACACTAGCACACTCTCTCTCTCTCACACACACACACACACACACACACACACACACACTGTTTTGGGGAACGTTTTGGTTTCTGACACACATGCATAATAAAAGTCCCCCGGGTCAAATTGACGCGCGAACATTATAGATGTTCCTCTGAAGCCAACATAACAGGAGCATTAAGCTGTTCAACCTTAGAACCAGAACCTTCTTCAGCATTCAGCGGGAAATGGAACGGTCTGATTTGGCTGTTTTTTGTACTATTGCGCAGGAATCAATCGCATCGGGAATCGAGGTGAACAGACTGCGCCATTGTGCCTCCATCAGTTCGACATGTTCTAATGGTAATGAAGGAGGAGAAGCTGATCCACGAGCAGCTGTGGAGCTGGAGACGGGCGAGCCAAGGCTCTCTCTCTGTAGAAACCGAAGTAAAAGCCTTGGACTCGGCGGGTGTTTCCAGCGCTGGATGATAATGAATACAGGAATCTAATTTCACCCACTCTGTGTCAGAATAAGATGATTACGCCGACGGTGATGGACGTCATGGCTCACGGCGTCTGGCAAAGACAGAGAGAGAGAAGCCACACGGACTCGCTGTGTAAAGTGTGTGCGCTACACCCTTCCCAAGTCTCCACACTCCACACTCCCGAGCATTGGAGACAATCAGGGGTGCAAAGTACTTGAGTAAATGGACTTTGTTACTTTACTTGTGTTTTTTGCGAAAAAAATATCGAAAAACAAAAACAAGCAGCTTTTACTCTCGACTCCACTGCATTTGTGATTGAGTATCTGTATCTTTACTCCACTACATTTGAACGGACACTTAAACATTCGTTACATTGTAGTTGTGCGCGACAAGCGACAAGATTTATTCGCTGTAAATTTCTTGTGTGGACGAGGCGATATCGCCATCTGCAGGATGCTGAAGGTACGGGACGCTATTTGTGAATTAGGGGCGTAAATATATACCACAGGGTTTATACAGTTTCTACAATCAAAATGAAACATTGCCATTTTAATCACATATAAAAAGATATTACGCGGAAACAAAAAAAATCCAAGTTGTCCTTTGTAATGCCAATTGTCGCTGTCTGTCCAGTCGACTGTCAATATTAGTTTATCTGCAGTCAATATAAATCAAACGAACGAAGTGCATGAATGACTCAAAATTATGAGTTCACTTAATTGCTCAAGAATTAAAGAATTGAGTCAAAATTGTGTATTTGAATCTTTTAGTTTTACTAGTACCACAGTAGTCACACAGTAAACTTTAGTAATTTTTGTATGTTTTTTTTCTGTTTAACAGAAAATAACAGGAATAACATGTTTTTTTTATCACAGTTATTAAGATATTTATCATATTTTAAAAAACGGTCTGAATTTTCAGGGGCTTGGAACTTATTAGGGCATTTACATTTCTTCTATTGCATTTGAATTTACAAAACACATTGCGTCTATTTATTGTTGAAGTGATTTTTTTGTCAAGTTAAACTACACAGATCTTCCCTGACTATACAGTGGTATATTTATAAGCATAATGTTACCAAGATTAACATGGCAAAAACCACTGACAGCGTGAATAAATGATCCACTGAAATTGTACATTCTGCGTAAAGTACGTTTAGCTGGGAGTTTGTGATTTGCTTTTCATTGAATTTATATGTAATTTACTAAGTACACTGCATTTCTTAGTATCATTTTAATGTGGAGAAACCGTCCTAATCACTTGAGAAGCTACTCAAACTAGACCTTAAAAACTCAGAAGAGAATGCGTTTTACTAATTTTATTATACAAGTACAAAGTAGTGTTTTTGGCTACTTTGTACTTGTACTGAGTATCAAACATGTTGGCAACTTTTAAATTAATGCAGTCCCAAATAGGTTAACGCAATAAATAGAGTACAAGTACTAATCCAGTGGTTCCAAAACACCGTGTACAAGTATAATTCTTATGCTCAGTGTTTCAATGTCTAAAGAATTTTTTTCAGTTTCTTCACGCGCCCGTCATACTTTGTTTTATTTGAATCAATTGTATTATAAGTACATACGTATACATATTGTACATTTATAAAATTTACCAAAATCCTTATAGTGTAGTCAAGTACTTTACACCTCTGTCACCAAACATCAACCGAACAGCATGACTTTTCTTCAATCCTTTTTCCTTTTTGCCATGCAACCGGTTTTCCACGTGATCAACATTCTTAAATACGTTCTCTTTAAATACGTAGCTCAGTCTGTAGAGCGCTGGTGTTTGAAACTTCGGATCATGGGTTCGATTCCCAGGGAAAGAAAGAATGTGTTGAATTGTGAAAGTTGTAATGAAATGTAAGTCGCTTTTAGGTAAAAGTGTCTGCTAATTGTGCTAAATGACTGTAAAGTAAAATACATTTAGAAATTTTGCAGGATTATAAGCGCCATTGTGTCGATTCAGTGCTAAAAATGGACTGATGAACGTCTTTAACTGTACTGATATAATCACACAGAGGCACGGAAAATGAGCAAAAGAGATTTTCGGAGCATGATGTATGTAGGTTTGCACACACACACACACACACACACACACACACACACACACACACACACACGTAGGCTTTCATTTCCTGAGCTGGGCTGAGTCCGGATGGAACACTATCCGGCAGGCGCTCGCTCTCTCTCTGATGGAGGCTTTTATTAAGTTAGACCGTGATATTGCTCCGCAGGTCAGAATATTCTCCAGACACTGAAGCAACTAGAAGATTGATGTGCAGAATATTTCACTGGTACGGTTATTTTATCGTTGTCCATTTGTTAAAGTGACCACCCATGGACACAGCGTTCTGATTCTCTCGTCTCTATAATCTACGTGTAATGAGAGACGGACTGACATTAAATAGTTTCACGTGTATGTGAAATATACAGATCAGCACTGTATATTTCAACGTATGGCAGAACTAAGAATGTCAGGATGATGGTGTAAAGTACTAATAAAGTACTAACGCATACTACTCTCTACAAGAACTAAAAGTACTAAACAAATAATAAACTACAAGTAATAAACAAATACTATTCTCAGCGTTTCAACGTCTTAAAGATTTCTTTAAGCGATTTTGCAATGCGATTTTTTTATTTTAGATTCTATTCAGTATTATACATTAGTATACATTTTGTATATTTACAATAATACGTAAAGTTTACTCAAGAACATACTTTACACTGCTGTGGTGATGGATCAGAACCGATTTCGTGTAGAATCTCAGAATCCCAGCTGGTCTCATCACCTCTGGGCCTCAACTTGGGTCGGACTGAAGGTCACACATTGGCCGGATTGGTGGCTGACCAATCACAGAGCGGGACACACTATCCCACTCTCACTTCCACTGTGGTCAAAACCCAGGCAAGCCTGAGGAAAACCAGGACACATCTGGAGCGTCTCCTCCGTGTGAGCTCCACAGCGCTAACCATTTGCCAAATGTTAATGAAAGGAAGCAAGACCGAAAGTTCTTACTATACCGTAAAACCTCTAACAAAAGGCCGCGCCGTTCGATTTTTCAACTCTTCCATCTTGGTGGCCTTCTATTAGAGGTTGTACGGTGAGTTTCATGACCAGTGGTTTGGTTCTGCAGAGAAGTGCAGATTGTAAAGAATGTTCTCTGTAAGTTTGTCGTGTTTCTCCGCTCTAATCCCTCATGAGATCACTGGAGACCACCGCTGAACATTTGACTTGAGGATCACAGCAGAACTTCAGACTTGACGACACTAAAGTCTTTCTACTTGAGACAATAAGTTCTCCTCTCAATAAAGTGAACCACATTATCAAGGTCCTAGCAGATTGTTAACAGATCAATAGATCCAGGTAAAAACCAAACAGCAAAGTTTAAGGAAGTGATGAGAGTACAAAAACCAGAGAAACAACTATGAACAAACAACAGTGAACAAAGAGACTGACAAAACTCAGCAGCATGTTGGACTTAACGATTAAACAGATCCTGGAACAAGGCGTGTCGTGCAGGCGTAGTTCCACGTGAGCATCTTCTAGGTTTGGCTTGGCCGATGTCTTTCTTTAAGACCTTTAACCCTTTCAAATGCTCTCTGAGTAGCTTCCCATGAACACACTGTGCAATCTCAGACCCGCCTAAAAAAATCTCCATTGTTCATCTGTGTTCAAAATTAGGAAAAAGAGTCAAATGTAAATAAAACTATAAAAAAATGTCCATTGGACCTCGGCAGGAGAGGAAACGAGCAAGAACAAAAGCTGTCAGCACTTTGAAGGGCTTTAAGACAATAATATTAGCAGTGATGCTTTGGTGCAGGTGAGGTTCGGTTCCGGGCTTCTTCCTTACGTAGCCTTCCTTTTAATAATAATATTAATATTAGCCATTGAACATTGTTGTTATTAGAGTTTTAAATGTGCTTCATTGAAGAGATGTGTTTTCAATCTAGATTTAATCTGAGTAACTGATTGTGATTCACGGATCGTGCAGGGCAGAGTGTTCGACCTAGGGAGCATATGATACAGCGTAGCGATGTTCCTGAGGTGGAAAAATGTGGTTCTACAGACATCGTTGACCAGGTTTTCAAACCAAAGTGTGTTTTATATTATCAAATATATCACATAAACGTTTTTCAACATTAATGTGGTTGAGAGTTTAAGTCCATTGAGATTTAGATTATATTCAGGGTCCTTTATTTTTAGGTTGGAATCAATAACCAATAATTCGGTTTTGTCCAAGTTAAGCATCAGGAAGCTTTTCATCATTTAGTCCCTATTATCCGCTAATTCGTTCAGTTAATACCACTTTTCTTCATTCATTGTGAGATAAAAAAAAAAAAAACTTAAACTTTTTTTGGAATAAACAAAGTATTTTTATTAGATTAAAGAGTTGTCATTTAATGCAATCGTCAATCCAGATATAAAACAATAGGTTCCCCCCTCCTTAATTATTACACCAATGTCACATGACAGATATTGCTGTCATATATCACAAAGTAATTGACTTTACTTTACAGTCGTTTGGCCGACGGTTTTATCCAAAGCAACTTACAAAAAAGAGGAGCAAGTGAAGCAATTTGTCTAAAAAATTGAAAGACGAATGGCCCCGAAATACCCCAAAAATGAATCGAACCACAAATGACCCCAAACTACCACAAAACGAAGCGTACTCGGTCTACCCGGTGGTCTGAGTGTGGTTCGTTTATGGAGTAATTTGTTTTAAGATAGACTTTATTATTCCCACTTTAGGGGTTCACAGTGTGTTCACATATGTGCCAAACCGCTTTGCCAAACCTTCTTTCACCAGGTCGGACGGAGAACATTAATGTCGAAGGGAGGTGGCGGCTCTCGAGGCTCAATTCCTGGTTCAACATCCATATGAACTGGTTTGAGTAGCCAATGATGCATGAAAATAGGGGGTGAGATATGACAAATAACAATTGTAAGTGACCTTATAATCTTAAATGTGCCAACGTACCTGAGATTTTTAACGTGTCATAACATGGAGGAAGCTGGGTGTGAGAGACTGAGGCCGAGCCATCAAGGAGGGAGGTCAGATCTCCTTTATGTCAACTTGTGGGCAACGAATATTGCAAAACAGAGACCGCTGTACAATCTCAGCAGGTTTCCAAGGAATAGCCGCACATTATCCCGAACAGATACCCATGGGAATCTGCGAATAGGTCCAATGTTGGGTGAATCGATAAGAAGTATAGGAAATCTTTTCAGAAAGGAAACGACCCACACTGAGCTGAACAGGAATAGTGCGGTGAGTAATCCCACATCCTGTAGGTGCTCCATCTACGGCATTGATCTTGATTGGAGCGAAGCAGGGCTGCGTAGGAATGCACTGGAGAATCAATCCCAGCTTGGATCAAATTTAGCGCTGCTCCGAGTCGACAAGCGCAGAAAGGTTAAGACATTCTGTTACCGAGGAGAGATTTACAGAGCGTTTTAGCACCTTATTTTTCACAGGAAAGAAAATTCTCTGGTTTAGTTTTGTTCTTTCTCGGGCTTTCACTGAACTGGTGATCACACAGTGGCCTGGTTCTCCATAGTAGTGGCACATATTATTCATCTTGCACACTGTAAAAAATGTGACGTGCTATTTATGTAAAATAAAGTTTGGTCACATATTACACAACTTATATTTAAGTACTGTAGCTTCTCAGAGCGTACTTTTTAAGTACAACATACTTGATAAAACAACGTAAAATCTACGTGAAATATTCAGCCTGACATTAATAATTTAACAATTCTAAGTGGATTGTGCTTTTCAATTTGAGAATATAAAACCCAGTTTTCTCAATTTTATTGATCATTGATGGTTGGAATACTAAAGACTCGATTGGCTGAACAACAACTTTTTCATATATTCCCTCACAAAGAGATTCCATTTATTAGATAATCTTCTCTATTAAGACCTGTAACAGCCAGGAAACAACAGCCTCACACGGTCAGATATTTAAACCTCAACCTCATTCTGAAGAGCAGTAGACACTGATGGTGAGACGGTTATTAACGTTATTTAAACACATATTGTCATCTTTTAGGATAAATCGCTTCAATTTATCCTAGTTATGACGTAACAGTAAAAGAACACATGCAAGCTTCTCATTGGCTCGCCCAAGGAACAAGCTCATCTGATGATTCGGAGCTGCTGATTCTCTTTCCTTTTAATGAAGCACTATCCTCTCAACGTTCACTCTTCTTCTGCTGTTCATCAAAATGGCACTGGATCACTTCACATGTGGAGATTCAAATGAACGTGACTAAAAATAAACCTGCAAACCCAAAGCGGATTCTTGTTTCGTTAAAACTGGTTTGCTTATAAACAAGGTGAAATTTACATTTTAATTTGCTTTTACCGAAATGTTCTCAATATTTTAGAGAAACACAGAATAACATTTTTTTCAAGAACACATGCTCATTCTTTTTAGCAATCACATCATTTTATAATCACAATTCCAAGCTTCATGATTCATTTTTTACAGTGTATCAATAGCCAATAGTCTTAATACAGATGAACAATGGACATAATTGTAAATGTTTCTTCCTAATTTCGCACGGCGGCTTTAAGTTGGTCTGGGACTGAGAAAAGTGCCATATAAATAAATTTGAACTTCTGCTTTGGCTCCAATAAATCAGAAGTTGGGGTTTGAAAGTGTATGAAGGAGGGCCAGAAGGGGGATTCAATAGATTGGAATAAAAAAATAACAACAACAATTATATATATAAAAAAAAAAATAACAATAACAACAATTATTATTTTTTCTTTTTTACTTTTTTTCATTCTGGAAACATTTTAAAGCATAGTAAAAGACAGCAGAGTAAAAACACTGTGCGCAAATCACATGGAAAATCCCATCACCAGCTCTGAATTATGTAGAAATATGGCTTTAAGAAAAAGAAGAGAAAGATGAGGAGGCTGGTGCAGTTGACATTTTTTTTACTATGTAGACATGAAGACATCAAGCAGAAAAGATTTCAAAGTGGAAAAAATACTTTTAAGTAATGTTTTTTTTTTTACACTTTTAACTTTTAACACGAGTCAATTTGACCCAAACATAATCTTTGTAAAATAAACATGTTGCATGGTGTTACAAATATATGAACTGAATCATTATTCGTTTAAGGACTTTTTATATGGCGATTACACCAAATAAGCCAAGCAGGAGAAGTTTCAATACTTTTAAATTGCGCATTCATTCAATTTACCAACACGCCAGAGTGTACACACGTAAACAAATCTCATACAAAACAAATTAACTTAATAGAACTTCAATTTTTTCCCACATTTAATCAGGCTTTTCTTTAGTTTTAGTCACCACTTTCATGCGTAGCCTTCAGTTTCAGGTTCACTTTGCGCTTCACTCATTCATTCACAAAAAATCCTCTTTGTCATTGAATCGCCAGGAACGAGGATGTGCATTTTCACACATACTGTACCCAATTTCGATCGCCAATTGCGCAGCGATTGGAACAAACCCATTTTAACAGAAAAAGAACTCGCGGTAAGAAAAATTTGTATTTGCGTAGTCTTGTCGTCTTTTGTATTGTGAAATTATATTTTTAAAAGATACGCTATTTTAGCGACAAATCTTTTTTTTGAAAATTATGTTAACAGTTGTTATGAGTCCTTCGTTAAGAGAAATACTGTTATTAAGGAATCGGAAGGCTGCATACGATACAAGCCCGGAACCGATCCTCACCTGCACCAAAGTATCACAACTATTACTATTGTCTTATTATTATGTCGATATTATTGTCGATACCATCGGGATAGAGACAATGTTGCGTGAGGAATGTTGTACCACAGGGTCGGAGATGTTTTTGTTTTTCTAGTCACTGTTGCAATCTAGCTTGTCTGGTCATAGCTCATAGTCTGAAAACCCATGAACAATGAACATTTTTCTTTTTTAATTGACCCTTTTCTCCTAATTTTGAACACAGACGAACATTGGACTTTCTTCTTTTTTAAAAACTCTTTTTCCTAATTCGGCATAGTGACGTTGCGTTGGTCCAGGCCTGAGAAAAGCGCTATATACAGGGTTCTTACGGCCGCTTGAAATCCATGAATATGCTTGAATTTTAATAATGTGCTTTCAAGGCCTTGAAAATGATTGGATTTTAAATAAAGTGCTTGATAATGCTTGAAATTCTAAAGTGGATTCCGAATAAGTGCACGTCCTCGGGACCAGAGCAGAACTTAGGCGGTTCTCTCGCTCTGTGTCTGGTTTCACACGATTTTTTATTCACAGACTCGGAGAGTGAGACAGATAAATAAAGTGAGTGTGTGAACCAACAGGCTGTGATCACTATGATCCAGGTCTGATTAAAAGTGCAGAAAGTGGGAAGCATCTACACCTTTATTGTTGCCGTGTTCCGTAAGAATGGCAGCTGCCTAATTTCTTACTTTAAATAAAGCTAGAATACAAATTTTGCCTATAATGTTAATAAGGTCTAACGAAATGTAACGTCCCTTGTTTATACCAATATCACAAAACTTTCCCCCCAAATGATATTGTTTCATTTTGATTTTTGTTTTAATTATACAATTTACCACAACTGTATGGTGCTGGAAAAAACTTAAACATAGACTTTGAAAGTGCTTGAAAAGAGCTTAAATTTGATCTTTCAGAATGTGTATAAAACTATAATTGAACTTGAACTGTATCTGAATGGATCAAAAGCGCTTGTGAAGGTTGTTTAGCAAAACTAACGTCATGCAAACTCTGACTCCTCGGAGCCTGATGCCTGGATTCTGCCTTCACATTAACTAACACAGGCTTCCGTGACTGTTTTAGTGAATTTGTGAATGATTGTTGTCTCCAAGAATAGTTTGGCAGCTTTAGCTATCCAATGCTCCATCACCTCCATGAGAGTCGGTGAAGATGCCAGATGTAGGTCATCACCAGGGGTGTAAGAAGTACCCGGCAGCCATACTTGAGTAAAAGTATCGATACTCACTGTAAAGACTACTCCATTACAAGTAACAAGTCATCAGCAAAAAAAAACTTGAGTCAAAGTAACAAAGTGTCCAATTATAAAAGAACTCAAGTATTTTACTCATAGTACTGAATTTAGGCACAAAAAAAACCACACCAAAAATATAAAAATCAAACTCTTTATTCATGAGTTTTTTTTTCAGTACAGGAACAAAATGTAACACCACAATGTTCCAAAAGTGGTGCAAAAAAAAAAAAATAAGAGCAAAAAGTCAGTCTTAATCAAAAATATTTGAGTTTTTTACTAGTACAGGAACAAAATTTTACACCACAATGTTCCAAAAGTGGTGCAACAAAATAAATAAAAATAACAAAAAGTCAGTCTCAAATCTAACTCAAACCGGCAAAATAAAAAACAAAAACAATTCTTAGCTAAATCTGTGATTATCAGTGACCTCTCTGTATTAAAAAGGGGCAATGTTTTTTTTTCAACTTCAGCAAAAGCTGGTTTTCTCTAATCACGTTCATGTGGTTTCTCAAATAGCTTCCAGTATCGTCAGCAGCCTACAGATGGCGCTATCACCTCGTCCGCCCAAGATTTTAACCGCGATATAAATGAATCACAATGTAACGAGTAACGGCACGTCTCAATTCAAATGTAGTGGAGTGAAAAGTACTGCTACTCAATCACAAATGCAGTGAAGTAGAGAGTAAAAGTTGCTTCTATTTTTTATACTTAGTGCAAGTACGAAGTAGCCAAAAACATACTTAAGTAAAGTAACAAAGTACATTTACTCGAGTACCTTACACCTCTGGTCATCACACTGTGAAGCTTCCCAAAACACAGTCGACTAGTGATGGATTCGACGCAGAACCAGGGCGTTCTGTAATTTAGCGAAGCATCCGCCGCTAGAATCCCCTCAGCGCGAACACATTGCCGTTCACGTTAAACAAGTGGCCACAGCAAATATACAGCCTTGATTGAGCAGGAGAAAGCGTGCAGGGCGAGGGGCCGTAATGATCTCCGGATGTTTCTCCACATGTCGAAGAGATTAGCCAGCGTGAAGTCTGTTGTTTCTGGATCCGACGCTTCTTCTGCGAGTTTAGCCAGGACTGTGATGGAAACCTCCACATTAACAACCAGACAAACCGCACGTGTCTTCAGCCGACCAGTGTTCATTTCCACAAAGATTTTTAATTTCGTTTTAGTCAGTTTTTTGACTAAAACTCAGTTTTGTTTCTGTCCCAATTTAGTCACCTTAAGTTTTATTAGTTTTAGTCTAATTTTAGTCGACTAAACACCACAACTGTTTTGTCCATGGACTACACGTCCCATGATCCTGTGTTATCAGTTTCACCTGCTCATCAATCTGTTGTGTTAGTTCTTGTCATGTGTTCGTCATTAAATGTCCGTTTGATGTCAGTTCAATCACTGGCTCTGCATCTCGTCATCCTCTTCCGTGCGAATCGTAACAACAACAACGACTAAATGACAGTATAGATATATAGATATGTATTTGTATATTTGTGGTCTGTGCGCATGCGCACGCAGTCGTCTGAGAGACTGTGAATAATTGAATTGCACTCTATTCTTTCTATAAGTGCGCTGTGATTTCAGCTTTGCAAAAAACTGTAAAATAATACTGACGGGTTTTGAAGTAAAACTCAAAAACCAGAAACACTGGAACTGCGTGAAAAAACGGAAGTGCGAATAATGGAGTTAATAAAATTGAGTCAATTAAACAAATTTTACTAATTGCCCTTACTTTGGAAAAACATTTATTTTTCTTGAACTTATTTTTATACATTTTTCTTTGAATCCAAATAAATGTATTGTCATAAATGAAACCTCATGAAAGAGAAAATTAAATACAGTAAAATAAAATTGATTATAATTGCATCATATTTCCAAATAACAAATGGTTGCACGGTGAAGTATGTTTTTTAAGGTCGCGTTGAATGTAAAATGCAGTATACAGTATATCTGACCTTTTTTTCCCTGCCGGGAGAAGAAATTTTTGAAGACGCTCGCCTCTATAACTACCTCACCAGTTCACCTACACAGACCTTGCTTTTTCTCCACCTTTATTCACAAGCTTAAAAAATTGGACGTCGTCACGAAAGGCATTTTTGTTTCCTTTGTATTCACTGAAGAATGTTAAAAAATGTAGTTATACGTTTCGTCCCTGAGCGGGAGTTTTTATATAGTTCTCGTTTCGTTTTCGTCATGTAAAGGTGTCGTTGACGAAGACGAGTCAGACTTTCGAATCACTGCGGACCACTTACGACGTCTTAGCGACGACACCTGGCGACAAGCGGAGAGCACGCGCTCTTCTGTAGACTCGGCTAGTTTATAGCGGCCGCTCTTATCGAATTGTTGAGGTCTTTAATATAACGCTCAATATCCCGGGTGAATTATTTTAATAGAATAAGTCATATTTCAGGTAGCCTGGCGTTCAGATGCTATCACAGCCGCACATTTGTCTCCTGTCAAATTATTATCCCCTGTCTGTCACCTTCATTTGTCAAAGGAAGCTGCTCAGAGACAGACACGGCACATCAGATTTACATTCCCATTCATATTTGGTCTTCAGATTAATGGTAAGTTAATGAAACAGCGGCTGAGTGAGAGCGAGATGAAACGTTTCCTGCGAATGACTGTGATTTACGCGACACAATTATTCGGCAACTTCTCTAGGACAGAACACAGGAACGGGAACACAAACATCCACCTCGAGAATCCTCTCCGCCAACCAGTAGACTGTAGACTTGTGGTAAGAAAAATTTGTATTTGCGTAATTTTGTCGCCTTTCGTAGTGTGTATTAATATTGTTAAAAGAGGCGCTATTTTAGTGACCAAACCTTTGTTAATTGAAAATTATGTTAACAGAGTCATTCGTTAAGAGAGATACTGTTATTAACGAATAGGAAGGCTGCATATGGTACAAGCCCGGAACCGATCCTCACCTGCTTCAAAGCATTGCAACTATTACTATTGTCTTATTATTATGTCGACATTATTGTGTCTTACTTGCTTGAGGAATGTCGTACCACCGTGTCGGAGATGTTTTTGTTTTCCTAGCCACTGTCGCGATCTAGCTTGCTCTTCTGGTCATAGCTCATAGTCTGAACACAGATGAACGATGAACATTTTTATTTTTAAATTGACTCTTTTTTTTTTGTCTAAGAGAGTGTAGCAATAGTCTGAAACTTAAACGATTAATGTCTGATTCCTACTTCTTTGCATTTTGAGCGAGTCAATCCTCATAAACCGCAAACATTGACCAATCACGGCACCACAGAGCAGAACTACAAAGCAGTTACTGCCGACATTCGACACGACACGGTCATGAATAATAATAAAAAACTCAAATTCAAATTTTTATTCGTCACATAGCTGTGGGACAATTAAAGACTTTTTCAATTCAATTTAAGTTAAATTCAAACCGTATTTACGCGAATATAAGCACCCATTTATCGAAATTTTAACACTCAAAAACTTGGGTGGTGCTTATAATCGGAAACGCCCATTTTTCCGTATTTCAAGTCAGGAACAATCACAAATAAGCGGAAACACGTCGTGTGCGTCTATATAATGTTAAAGAATGGTCTGTAGGCAGACGTGCTACATTATATGCTTATATTCGCGTAAATACGGTATTATCCTACAGTATGTAGTGAAATATGTTTTTTGATCGTCCAGCTTTTAAACATGGGGATGGGGATATGTTCAAGGCAAATACAATAAAATAAAGATAAAGGATAGACATACAATAAAATACAGTAGATATAAAAATGAAATACAAATAAAATACAAAATTATGAAAGTGAAGCAAAAAATACAATCAAATTCCGTTAAAAAAAAAGATAAAAATGAGTCAAATACGAAAAGAAAAAGTGACTCGGTGATCCAGAAAGTGTTCTCAAAAGCATCATCACCACACACACACACACACACACACACACACACACACACACACACACACACACACACACACACTCAAATTCACCTGAAGGAAGGTGAAGAATAAGAGGAAACACACGCAAGGAACATGCTAAACTCAATACAGAAGGACCTTAACCTTAAACTCGATGCTCGAGTAGATCCTTCTTGACAGCGCTACCCACTGCTCCACCGTCCCGCCATGAAGAAACTGTATTTATTGATCAAATATCATCCACTTTAACTCTGTGGCGCTTACAAAGGTGCATATGATTCAAAGTTGCGAGTATTTTATTCTATAAATGTAGCAAAGTATTGTGTTACAAATGTTACAAATAATATCGTGTAATTCACATTTAGTTCAATTTACACAGACGTGGGCACACACGACACACACATTCTGCGTGCAATTCTGAAGAAAACGTTGGTGAAAAAACAAGCCCACCAAGTCAATCTATAGTAATGTCTTTAATGGATGACACATGTGTGCTGTTTATTTGCAGAGTGACGGCACTGTGGCTGGGGGAGGAGGAATGGTCCAAAGGGGCGGGTCAACATTTCAGATTCACGATCTTATTGGTGCAATTTCGTAGCAAGAGAACAAAGACGCTTGCAGCACTGATCTTGCACTTACTCTTGCATTTATATCATAATGGGGTCCCACTGTTTACTGACATATAAAACATATAAACATATTGTATATAATACATCTTCCTTGACATAGTGTCTCTTTCCCTACAATCAGGGAACTGAGGGAACCATAATTGAATATTCAAATTTTATTTGTCACACACAAATAATACGTGGTACAACATGTAGTGAAATGTGTTTTTGATCGTTCCAGCATTTTAACACAGGGATGGGGGAGATCAAACAAAATGTGCTAAGGGGAAAGAAATTAAAGAATAGAAACACGATAAAAACCAGATATAAAGATAAAATATGTTATTCCAAATGTGCAAAGGGAAATACAATAAAAAGATAAATAATAGAAATACAGCGACGAAAGATAAAATATGAAATATGAATAAAATTACAAAATTTCCAAGATAAAAAAAAAACCATGACTTTTTTATTTTTGAAAAACTTGAAACAACCAGGGGATCGTACAGAGAAATACACACAATGTATTGAATTACAAAATACACAAACAATATATAAAACATGTACAAAATATATACATTATAGATAATCAAAAATGTACAAAATTATAACGTTTCTAACATTTTTGTTAGAATTTTTTTGGTAGAATTGTAATGAATAACATTCCTGCCTGAACTTGAAAAGGTATTGAAATAAAGTGCGTTGCTTTGAAATATATAATTTGGCGACACAATTCCCAACGAATGAACTCGACGTGTCACGACGCGCAAATAAAATAAACTGTTTATTGAATTAGAAATAAATAAAAAAATTCCCGGACCTAGAACATCTAAATAAAATAAAATAAAACAGATCCGGCTCCTTGTGACCCAGAAATGAAGAAAAGTTGAATCCATTTGAACAGATTTTCAACATCACGACGCAGACTTTGGTTTCCTGGCCAGAACGTATAGACGCATAACTCGTGATGTATATTGTTCATCATAATAAACCGCTGTTGAACTCATCGATAATGCAGAGAGACGTGTCCTAATAGTGTTATTGTTCTCTATTAATAAAAGTAAAGAGATGTGATGTTTATTACGGAGGAGAACCCTGGCGAGAGGCATTAGAGAGATAAATCGGAGACTTCCCCTCGCCTGTCTCGCCACACACGCCATTGATCATCGCTTATTGCGTTTCCACCGTCACGTTATTAGGAAACTTTAACACGCCGCTGTTATGGAGGCACGAGGAAGTTCGTGAGCACCAATAGCAACAACAATCCGGGAGCATTTTTTAAACCTCCTGGCAGATAAAGCATGATGAAGGCCAGCGATGGACGACCTGCCGCTGGAGTCTGGAGTGTGTTTGTGTGTTTGTGGCCGAGCAGCTGCTTCTGTCTGAAGAGTCTTACTGCTGCTGTTGTTTCACGAGATTTAACACTGACCCCAAAACACAGCTGTTGCCTTCTGAAAGAACACACACACACACACACACACACAC
>CM051494.1:33582441-33600945 GCA_028031935.1 Paedocypris micromegethes | reverse complement strand
CTCAACCATTGGGCCGCGAGCGCCACCTAGAGGGCCGCGAGAATATTTTTTTCCCGCGATCGCGGGCCGCGAAGTCCGCGGAACAACAATGAGCTCCCCACCACTAGATAGCACAGATGTCAACACGCTCCAATAAGCAGCAGTCAGTAGCGGCAGACTTTTGGTGGAGGACGTTCTTAAAAGGAACAAATGAAGATAAAAGTTACGACTTCAATTCGTTTATATTAATGGCAAAAATATCAAACGTTAGCTTAAACAGCTTGACATCTTTGTTTTTCGCATGCAATTTTTACATTTTTTCAGAAAATTAAGGAAAAATCAGAAACGAAAGAAAATAACGCTTTCTACTAAAAAGTGAAGATAGCAAGTGAAGAAAATGTAAAAAGGAAACGAAAATAAAGCCAAAAAATCTTAACATTTGTCTTGTAATAGACAATAAATGTTGTTACTTTTTCCTACTAGCTTAGAATTAAGTGTGAACGAATTTTTGTGTATTTCATATAGTTATTAAATTCAACAAATCATGATTTGGATTGGCTGAAATAAAGCGTGTTTTAATGGGCCGCGGGACACTTTGATTTGGACAATTTGGGCCCCGAGGTCAAAAAGGTTGAGAACCCCTGCTCATACAAACACAAACATAAACACACATACACACACACTTCTTTAATGACAAAATTACTAATATCAGAAAAATCATATCCACAAATATTAGCCCACACTGAAAGTAAACCCACCCGCTGTCAAGCTCAGCACATTCAAACAGGTCAGCCCTGATGAGCTCACTGAGATTATAGCTAAGACCAAGACGACCTCCTGCTTACTTGACCCTATACCAACTTTTTTACTTAAAGAAGTCCCACCATTCTTGAATATTAATAAATTCGTCACTAGTTCTTGGTCACGTGCCACAAGCGTTCAAACAGGCCGTCATAAAACCGCTTATTAAGAAGCCACATCTTGATGCCGACGTGATTGCTAATTATAGACCAATTTCAAACCTTCCCTTTATATCTAAAATTCTTGAAAAAGTTATTTCGGGACAACTCTGTAAATTTCTGGAACAGAACGACAGATTTGAAAAATTTCAATCCGGCTTTAGATCGCACCACAGCACAGAAACGGCACTAATCCCAGTCACCGAATTTCGATCTTCTAATGGCATCAGATAAAGGGAACGTCTCACTCTTAGTTCTGTTAGATCTTAGTGCTGCTTTTGACACTGTTGACCATGATATTTTAATACATAGACTTGATCATTACGTTGGTATTTCTGGACACGCGTTAGAATGGTTTAGGTCCTATCTGTCTGATCGCTCTCATTTCGTCATCACCCAGATTTAGTGTTAAATATGGAGTTCCACAAGGCTCAGTGCTCGGCCCAATCCTGTTTGCACTTTATATGCTTCCACTAGGGGACATAATCAGAAAGCATGGTCATAGCTTCCACTGTTACGCAGATGATACACAAATTTATATCTCGGCACGGCCTAATGAAATCTCAAAATTTGCCAATATACTAGATTGCTTCAGCGACACTAGTGATTGGAAGGACAAGCAATTTTCTGAAGACTGAAGACGCGTCTCTTCAACGAAACATATATTGACCTGTTATAATAACTTACAGAAAAAAATAATATATTCATGTAGAAAGGCTGCCTAGTTTAGTGCTCGGAACCGAATCACACCTGCACTTCCTAAAACTGTCAAAATCTTTAATTATGCTGCTTCAAGTTTTTCTAATTGCTGTGTTTTTTCTGTGTTTCACTCCTCTCCTGAGCGGCGAGTGTCGTACGACCAGAATCTCCTAGGAGCTTGAAGTTGATCTCCTCTATGATCCCTCCTGGAGCTCTGTAGACCTGATGACGCTGTTTACGTGGAGAAATGGAGACGCCTCTTTTCTCACTGAGGAGGGAACCATCATTAAAATGGCGCGGAACAACCAACGCACTGATTGTGTAGTGTTAGAATGTCAGAGGAGACTGGCACAAGTGAGTCGGGTTCTCCTCAGGGTTTTTCCTTGTTAGAGAGGTTTTTTACTTGGCCACTGTCGCGTATGTGCTTGCTCACTGGTCTTTGTCATAGTCATAGTGATAATCACAGCCATTTTCTCAACACCACCGACTAATGAATAAAAAGCAACAATCCTCTTACATTTTCACACATGCGCTTTGACACATTGTGAAAAGCGCCTCACAAATGCTCTGAACTTGAACTTTATAGACCAAGTAATTTCCAAGTTTCTGGATCAAGTGACCCCCTCGTTTCCTCATGTAGATGGACAAAGTGCCCTTTGTGTTTCCTCGTACCAGCGGACTCAGTGTGTCTGTGAGTTCCAAAGTGTGGCCCAAGCCTCCCGAGTAATGCCGAGGATATCTGAGTTTCCTTCTGAGTTTCTATGCGTTCAAAGTTCCTGAGTTAAGTTGTGGATTCAAGTTGGGTTTCTGGACTCCACATGTTCTGATCACTCCCGCTGTCGTGAAATCTAGTGTTGAGTATCTTCAACACTAAATCATGTAAAAAACGACGTTTCACACTTCTTAAAGCCCAACTAGCAAAGACAATTTTAAAAAGAATATAATTTCAGAGCTCGGGTCTCAAGAGGTTTATATTTAGAAGCCTGATTTGCTAGAAGAAGAGTCTTTTGAGGTGAGCATTTACTGGTGCTGTCTAGGTTCCTGACCTGCTGGTTGTAGCTTCTGTCTTCACTTGTAGATGGTTGTTGTAGATGTTCCCCGAGATAAGAGAGCCACACAAACAGCAGCATGAAAGTGTTCCGGTCCCGCACTTTGTTTGCTTGACATCTTAAATAAAGTGTTATTGTGCACCTGCTACGTTCTTCCTGCCCTTGACAGCCGGTGGAGCGATGCTCTTTATCCAGCATCTTGCAGAAGAGTGTTTCGCTCCGCGGGGACAGAACGGCCCCTGTAGTAGATAAATATAAGGCTGGTGCCTAAATAAAGCGTTCCTTCTGCTCTCCACTGAAGGGAAGAGCGCTAAATGACGATCAAGCGAGGGGGCGCTAGAGTACGCAATCAGATTAGTGCCAGAAACATCAAACGTACATTTCAAAGAAACGAACGAAAATGCTTCACATTTAGTTTTTTTATTTTTCGCGTTATTTTTATAATTGCGTTAGATTTTTTTTATTTCGCTCGCAATCTTCACGTTCGTTTGAAACGGTGTTTTTCGCTTCAGGTTTTTTGTTCGCTTTTTGTTTTTGCGTTTGGATTTTTGATCCAAGCTTCACATGGGGGCGGAGCTTACTCTAATTGGCTATTATTATTGTCCTAGACCCCGTCAAAGTGCTAATAGCTTTTGATCTTGCTCGTTTCACTCCCCTGCCGAGACACTGAGTGATCCACATCCCTGCGACGCTTGACGAATGTTGTACCACTGGGTTGGAGATGACGTCGCATGGAGGTGTATCACACCACCGAGGAATCTAATTTTGAACACAGATGAACAGTGGACTTTTTTAAAGACTCTTTTTTCCCAACTTCCACATAGTGGCGTTGCGTTGGTCTGGGACTAATGTAAATAAACTTGAAATTGACCTCAAGAAAAAGTTGAAACTGTTTTTTACAATAGTGATTTGGTCTGAATATTGAGTCAACTGTATTTCCGTTCTGTAAAATGTTCTACGAAAAACCAATTGCCGTGGCTCAATCTTCCAAGAGCTCCATCAACTTCAGGAAACAGAGATCACAGCGATTCCAGGGCAGAAAGGTTTCACGTCCGAGTAGTGCTTAAATCCGTCAGAAGAATTAGAGAGTGTTGTCCTCAAGAAGAGAACGTGTGAGGTGAAGGCCGAGAGGGCAGAGTCGCGCTAACCTTGATTAATATTCCACACAGCAAATATTAAATCCCAGCTAATTTTACGAGACAATTAATCACAAGGCTCGGTAATTACACAAGGGAGTTTACCAATCATTTATTAAAGGTCTGATAGGAAAAAAGATAACGCACAGCCATCAGACGTACTGAACTCCCCCAATCGACGCAATTAAAAGCCTGTGCAGCTGCTGCGATGGCGTCTGGGGAGCGAGCGAGGAGGAGACAAGACCACGGGGTTTAAAAAAGGGAGAAGAGGAGGAGAGGAGGAGAGGCCGTCTGGAGAGGTCTGGAGGCTCGTCCAGGTGCACGCTGGGTAAAAATAACAGCTTTCACAACACAACACCGGCTTAATGCAAATGTGTCGCTTGGAACTGCCCCACATACCACCACTCATCTCAGTGCAATGTTATTGCTGAAGCCTCCCAGCAGCTGTGGGAAATTTGAAGTGGGCACTTTTGCAAGTACTTGAGTAAATGTACTTTGTTACTTTACTCAAGTATGTTTTGGCTACTTTGTACTTGTACCGAGTATCAAAAATATAAGCAACTTTTACTACTCCACTGCATTTGTGAGTGAGTAACTGTACTTTTCACTCCACTACTTTTGAATTGACACTTACTGTTACTCGTTACATCGTGATTGTGCGCAACAAACCATAATCGATTATTTTCTTGGGCAAATGAGCCGATTTTGTCATCTGAAGATACTGGAAGATAATTGTGAATTAGAAACCACATGAACGTGAATTAGAGGCGTAAATGTTTGCCAGGATTTTAACTATCGTGACACGACTGACACCAGTGATGAAGCAAAAGCACCAGTACAGACCATCATTCACAGTCTTAGTTGAAAGAACCGTTGCAGAAAAACAGAACGACTCTTACAGATACTGCGTCTGCTTTGTGTACCGCAGACAACAAAAATAAGTGCTTTTATAAAATCAACGTCAAATTTGAGGAAACACATTGAGGTATACAAGTCTATTTAATGTTAATTTAAAGTGAATTGAATGTGAAGTTAAACTCTACAGATCTTCCCTGACTTTACAATGGTATATTGTAATGTTGTCAAGCCTAACATGACAAAAACACTGTGACGTGACTATATTTTATCTTAATTTTTTTTGTGAAAAAATGTCTATTGTAGGCAATGACTATGAGGCCACTAAGAATCACATCAAAGTCTGTTCGCGTAAATGTGGTATGTTGTACTTTTATTAAAAAAAAACAAAATGTAAAATATAAAACTATACAAATGAATTAAGTTCAGGTTTATTTATATAGTGCTTTTCTTGGTCCCAGACCAACACAAAGGTGCTATATAGAATTAGGAGGGGGGAAAAATAGTCTTTAAAGAAAAAAATGTCCATGTTCATCTGTCTTCAAAGATTTGGAAAGAAAGAGTCAAATAAAAAAAAAATGTCCAAATTAGTGATTGTAAATTAGTGATAAAAATGAGGAGATGAAAGCGAGTCTCATTCATTTCACATCAAATTCATGTCATTAACTGACGAAAAGCCAGTTTATGGGACGTGTTCGTATGGCGCATGTTCCAGTTACGAACGATTCAACCGCAATCCATGAAATCATGAAATGAAGGCATGAAACGTAATCTAGACACATGGAGATAAAAATCTGAAGCCATGAGTAAAGAAACAAAAATCCAGAGTGACGAAGCTGTGACAGAGAAAGCATTCTCCTGAATAATTAAAGATCTCCTAAAGATTAATGAAGTTCAGTGTATTTATATAGTTCAAGTTCAGTTTATTTATATAGCCGTTTACTTAGAACAAGACCAACGCAAAGACGCCAGATTCATGAAATAAATCTGAATAGAATAAAAGGAGAATAATGCTTCCTTACTTCTGTGCTTCCGTTATATATTTAAAAATACTGTAATTACGTGAATATAAGCACCTTTCTCCAAATTTTCGATGAGCAAAAACTTGCGAGGTGCTTATAATCGCTGATTTCAAATATGTGCATAACTAAAAGATACCATCTTTGAAAGATTCAAAACAGTCGAAAATGCAGAACACATAAGTAAGTATAAAAGTAAGTAAGAAGTAAAAAAATCCAAGGAACAGACACGATCAAAACGCTCGGACTGCTAAACTGGGGATAATAATCCTTTGCTTCAATTCTCTTCACATTCTCTGGTGTAAAGCATCTTGGGAAATGAAGACCACTAGAATCAACCTTTTGTTATCTATTATTCAAATAAAACAATATCAAAATGATATGAGTCACAATATACTTAACAAATAAACTAAAGTTAGGTTTGTTAAATAAAGAAAAAAAGTATTTTTAGGACAATATTACCGTAAATGAACCAGATATGA
Source organism: Paedocypris micromegethes (assembly GCA_028031935.1). Taxonomy (NCBI): domain Eukaryota; kingdom Metazoa; phylum Chordata; class Actinopteri; order Cypriniformes; genus Paedocypris; species Paedocypris micromegethes. The sequence goes on along the minus strand of CM051494.1, from coordinate 33,594,767 downwards.
AATGAACCGTTAATAAAAAAAAACAAAAACAAAAAACAAAAACAAAAATTTGTTTTTGTGCCTAAAACAAAAAATTCTTGTAATACAATTTCATTGCGTAATTACAGGTAGACATAAATGAGTTCAAACAGCTTCTAGAACACACACCCAGATATTGTGATTCATTAATAACTGAGCGGACATACTTCTATTTTCAAGCAATTTAATCTTTGCCCTTTTTCACACTACATTTCTACATTTATTGTTTGAATTGAATCTAAATAAATCTGTTTAAAAAATTTCAACCGAAGGCCGAGTAAAAGTAAAGGCCGAACCACGTTTGTCTGCGTGCAGCTATATCTTGTATATTATTGTTCTCGGCAAAAAAAGAGAAACAGTTTTAAATTATTTGCATATTTCCATTTGTAGAGGTGTAGCAAAGTCAAAAGCCAATCAGCATAGAACAATCTATTACGGTGACATGTTTCTGGGGTCACTTAAAAATTACTTTTTCATGGGATTGAATTTTGTTTTGCATATTGTTTGTCGGCGGCAGCCAAGGACAAACTAATTCCGTCTGTGATTGGTCTGAGAATGTGCGCATTCATGAGTTTGACCCCCGATGTCAACGCTCAACTAAACACGAGGAAAACACTTGAATCACATTACCAGATGAAAGTCAAGATAAGTGTGTGTGTGTGTGTGTGTGTGTGTGTGTGTGTGTGTGTGTGTGTGTGTCATCCATTGATGTGATAGTCAGAGGACGTTCGGATGTTTGTGAGCATTTCTGGATGAACGAATCTCGCCGCTCACTTTTCCGATTCGTCGTAATCCGACTCTGCCAATCTACAAAATAAGCGCTAGTTCAATAATCCTCCCTGCTCGAGGATTCTCATCTTCACATTCAGAGAGTCTCTGATTAAATTGTTACAATTTTTCCCCATTATGTTTAATTACACAAAATTTGAGTTAGGATTGGGATTAACCCACATGGAGTTTCGATAATAAAAGACTCTTTTCTGCTAGTTTTATCCGAAACTACTCACTTGGTCACCAGACTTTTTCTTCTTCTTCTTCTCAGCTTTGAAGAAGAAAATCGTATTTGCAATCAATTGGAAATCGTATTTGCAATCGAGCCGGATCTGCGTCCATGTGTTCTCTATCTCTCGGACTCGTGTTGAGAATCGTTGGTCAGTCATCCTGCAGACGTTTGGGACAAACCACCAGTCCTGGAAATGATGGAACCTTTGAATGAAATATCAAAAGCGGGCAGTATTTGGAGCATCGTTCAACTTTGTCCGCAAATCTGACTCCAGGAAAGTGAAAAGGAATTTTCAATTAGACTAGAATACAATAGAATAGAATAGTCCTTTATTGTCATTGCATCACATGGTTACGATGAAATTGGGAATACTACTCGCTTTGGGGCAACAAAAGCAAAAGAACACACAAAATAATAATGTAAGATAATATACACATTGAATAAATTAGAATATGTTGGAAGTCCTTTATTCGTCCCCACAAGGGGAAAATTTCCACATATAAAAGTTTATAGATAAAATATCTAGTATAAAATAAAGGCAAAAGTACCACATTTCAAACTGAACGTGAAGGAGCAAGCTTTATTGCTGTAAAGCAAAGCAAAATTATTTTCTATATGTATACCATTGTAAAAATGTACAAATACAATTACAGATAAATAAAGGTATATTTTATTCACAATGAATTTCATTCCATTTCAAATGTCCAAAGAAGCTTCAATGAAAAAAATTGCAACATGTTTGAAATGGTCCTCCTCGTACAGACAGTCCTGAAGCACTTTCCATTCAAAGATTCTGGGACAATCTCTCCGTATTGACGGTCAATGACGAAAAAGGTGTCAGAAGTGGGCCAGAAACGCTCAGACCAGTTCCATTTGCCGTTTCCAGCTTAAAAAACCTCTATAATTCTTGTGGCAAAGGATTGTCAAACATATTAAAGATCCAGAAACGCGGGCGTTTTTGTCGAGGTGATCCAATGACCAAAGTTTTAGAGATGCGTTAAAGCCTGAAATGTAAAATTGACTTTTCTTCCCCTTAAAATGTTACATTTTCTCAGTTTAATTTTTTGATCTTGTTTTCTGATTAAAATGTTTAAATGTTTACATGACTGCACTTTTTTTTTATTCACAGTTTGCAGAGTGTCCTTACTTTGTGGAATCAGGTTTAATTTAGTCACTCCTACTTTTGTTAATCTCGTTTCTTTCACCAGGAAAAGAAAGACTTTGAGACTCTAAATATCGTTTTTACGCGAATATAAGCACCACGCCATTGTAAGCACCCCCCTGATTTTTCAGGCACAAAAGTAAATGAATAAATAACTTTTTTTTATTAACGTTTCTGGTTTAATTACGTTGATAAATGTTTTTCTTTATTTAACAAACTTAACTTTTAACTCGTATCATTTTGAAATTGTTTTATTTGAATAATAGATAACGAAAAGTCGATTCTAGTGGTCAAAACTTCATTTCCCAAGATCCCTTGCACCAGTCTGTGCATGAGCCAAGCAACTGCGAAAGGCCCGTTGAGCTCTCTGTTTATCCGACGGCGTGGAGAAAATCAAAGTGAAGGATTATTATCCCATTTAGCAGACCGAGCGTTTTGATTGTGTCTGTTCCTTGCATTTTTAACTTCCTGTCTGTGTTCTTCATTTTAGACTGTTTTGACTCTTTTTGCAATTACACATTGGACATGTCTGTTAACGCTAAGCTAAGCTAACTGGTCTTGGTTTGTAGTTTGTGTTTGTTGTACTATGGAAGAACTAAGATTAAACAAAATACAGTATAATATTTCAGTGTTATTTCGTCTCGGTTTGTCTCTGATTGTTCCTGACTTGAAATACGGAAAAATGGGGCTTATATTTACGCGCATATTTGAAATTGACGATGATGAGCACCCCCACAGTTTTTGAGCGTCGAAAATTCGGAAAAAGGTGTGCTTACATTCGCGTAAATATGGTAGTTTGCCTATTCACTTATCTCAAAGTGGATGAAGTTAATTTAACTGCAAGTACAGTGAATAACGCAGACAAGTAGTCAAGATAAGTAGTCAAAATATCTGTTTCGATTGTCTCAACTTCCATCGGTTTTCTTACTTCTTTCGAAAACATATGATTCTACAAAAATGCACCGATTGTTTAGTTGTCAAATAAAACACTGCCCTCGTCCAATTATTACTTCTCCGTGCTTCATTCGATTTAGAGAGGAAGCAGGTTACCATGGAAACGGGGTGTAATTAGGTGAGGGCAGCTTGCTTTGTCTCACGGGGGTGTGGGGGACACTAATAGAAAACTAATACAAAAATAATAGGAACTAATAGGAAAACTAATAGGAAAAAGAATTATTTTGACTCTCTTTAAAACAGTTTTGCATTGTAGATGCCTTTACAACAGCGAAGCACGCGTTAGCAATGCTACACGCAACAGAAAATGAGCTATTGATTAGGGCCACACTCGTCCTACAGGACGTGATCCAGCTCTGCAATTTACTAGCACGGAATCTCTCACAACAGACCAGCCCCAAAGGAGCTCATTTACACACACACACACACACACACACACACGCTCAGTCAATAATGGAGAGTTCACGCCCCTCTACATCACCGCTGCGCCTCATTATAATAGCACCTTGAAAGTTTTATACAAATCTGTGATGCCGATGGATTTTCAGAGAAGACTCTCATGCAAGAAGAAGCAGTCATGGAGCGCTCTTGAGATGATCATGAGACGATTGTTTTGTTACTACAGTACAGGGTCTAAATATTAATAAAAACTATTATTTTACAGTTAGAAGCGTCTGAAAATGAGTATCTGTCATTTCATCTGCATTTTCTCCATCCCCAGGCTCAACACTGATGCACCACGGGGTTGTGTGCTCGGCCCTTCCTCTTCTCCTTCTTCACCCTCCACTGCAGTCCAGTGATATCAGCAAGTTTGCTCATCAGCAACAGATGACAGGGAGGAAGACCAACAAATGACAACGTGCTCCTTCATGTCACCGAGGCCAACATGATCATGAAGAAGATTGAAGGCAAACAGAATCCAATCAATCTCCTGAGGCTGTGTCTTTCTTCAACACACATCTCCGAGAACCTTCTTGAACATCATTCAGCCCTGCCTAATTTACTTAAAAAAAAAAAAAAAAAAAAGAATAATAAATTATATAAATTAAATTGGCATTAATCGTGCATTAAATGTTGCACATTCTGGACCTAAATTACATTTCACAGACAGCCAAACCTACAGGTAAAATGAGCGGTGAGATCTTCTGAAGAAAGGCATTCATGATTCAGCACAGTTGTATCTCTCCTTACGAAATTAATTTGTGTCAATAGCAGTTTTGTAAAATGGAAATTTCGTAAAACGGGCCGCATTTTGCATGTAAATTTGATAATTCGTCCCGATACAGAAAATGCTTTTATAATATGATAAAATATTGTAATAACTGTAAAAAAAAAACATCCACGATCTTAAATCTCGCGATAACCTCGTGATAACTGTGATGTAGCCCTGACATTAGCAGGATGTTAGCCGAGCGTCTCACTCTGGTTGTACTTTTGTGTGCAAACAGAATGAAACGGCACCGACACTGTTCTGAACGTCTTCGCTCTGTAATATTGTTTCTCCAAGAATGCAGCTTATGTTAGGAGAAATTTTATTTCTCTTTGTCTCCGTGTCTAATAACACCTTTCTTCGCCACCTGGTGTCGCAGTTTCCCAACAAAGCAGCAAAGCTTCGTCAACAAAAGTGACGTCAGCTCGACCTGCGTGACGAGTCAGCGGTTCCGGAAGTAAGATTGCTGTATATGTGCTACTTCTATAAGTGTTTTTTTATTTGCTACTAATGTGGTGCTTGACGAATAAAACAAGCTTAACATTCTTGTCGCTACAACATTTGGCCTATCGTATAGTATTAAAAAAAACGGAAAAATTAGATGACATTTTCTCGACGACGCCCTTCGTAAAAGGACATTTTCGCTAACAGTCATTCGTAAGTGGAGGTGCCACTGTACATCTTGGTAAATGAGAGTGAGAACAATTGAGAGAAGCATCTCTCTTGTTTTCTTGGGAGAGAAAGGGAGACAGAGAGAGTGAGAAAAATAGAGAGAGAGAGAGAGAGAGAGAGAGAGAGAGAGAGAGAGTATTAATTAATGCGAGTTCAAACCAGTCTGTGCAAATTGGCGCAGGATGGAGACATGGCTCCCTTTGCCCTGGAGGTCAATGTCATCCCTTTGTTTTTGTCTTCTAATGCAATCAATGAAGTTCTTCCACTATCTATTGAAAGTCAAAGTGGACGTATCTCCAGCGCGGCTGAGAGGTCTGTCAGATAGGAGAATCAAGCCCATATTTCTTACAGTCATATTGTGCCTGTGCTCAGTCTTGTCTGTACTCTTGCTCCTAATATACAAAAAGATCTATTGAAATATGCATGAGGGCCATGATGGCAGCTCTAAAAATACTCTCAGATGGGGAATACATCGACAGCCCTGTCATTGAGCTCCCCTTGAAATACGCCATCACATCTGATCCAGCAGGACGGATGCTGCCTCGCTCTCGCTTTTCTGTCAGAAAGTGCCCAATCAAATCACATCTGTTACCCGCTTATAGCAATTACGTTTGGACGAACTCGCCTAAAGGAAAGCTCTTAGGATAAGAGCCGCAGTGGTGCTTGCTTTTAACTCCGTATTTACGCAAATACCCTGCGAATATAAGCACCCCCCTGATTTTTTAGGCACAAAATAAAAAAAAAAAATATGTTTTTTTAATTAATGTTTTTGGTTCAGAGTCTGAATGGAATGCAAAGGAACTTGGGAAATGGAGTTCTGTTTACTAGAATCGACTATTTATTAACTAATATTCGGGTAAAACAATGATACGAGTCACAAGTTATGTACATTAAATAAAGAAAAAATTGTACTTAAGAGAATATTAATGTATTTGAATCAGAAATGTTAATAAAAAAGTTTTAAAAAAAATGTAAAAACAATATACCGTATTTTTCGCCGTATAAGACGCACTTTTTCTTCCCCAAAACTGAGGGTGAAAAGTTGGTGCGTCTTATACGGCGAATGCAGAGATGCGCGGAGCGCGCTCACCGCCATCTTAGTATGCAATACCGCGGTATACATACGTTGTCTCGCTTTCTTTGTCGCGTAGAATCTTGTGAAACAATGAAACTATGATTTCCAACAGAAAACAGACTTTGATCAAAATAAAACAAGCAGATTTTCTCGTGCGCGTCTTTAAAACTAAAACAGCCGCTCTTAAAGGGACAGCGCACTAGAAAACGGAGCGTCACGCGTATGCGCATCGCGTGTGTGATCTATTAATTCAGTCTGATACACTGCTTTCTGTGTTCGATTAGCAATGTCTGTGCCGTCATTGATAGTTGTAAGGTGTTTATATACTTATATAAAAAATAGAATTCATGAATTATCACGGTATCTACGATATTGCAAAATCCATATCGCGGCACATCTCAATACCGCTATTCTACTCTCACTGTTTACTGACTTTACTGACTGTTCATGTCACATGTTTGGCATACAATTGTTCTTAAACTGCTGTTAACTTTTATACAGTTCATATAAAATATTTTACTACGGTATTTGGTTCGAAATCTTTTTTTTTCTACATTTTCCTCCTTTAAAATTGGGTGCGTCTTATATGGCGAAAAATACGGTATTCTTTGAATTTTTATTTTGTGCCTGAAAAACCAGGGGGTGCTTATATTCGTGTAAATACAGTATATCTGGATGCCACGGACTGTGAACTCTGGTGACTGGTGAAATCTCACAGTAGCTAGTCAATCTCAGTGGTCGGCGAGACGGTAATTTATCTAAAAAATTGTTTTGCACCAATTATACAAATACATCAGCAACGACGGCTTGTGGCTTAAACTCTATTATTTCCGCCCGAAATTGACAGACTTTCTCCTCTTGACAGTGTGAAATATGCCTTTGTGCGTTTAATAAGTTCCGGAGTGTGTGTCTGTGTCCGCTCAGTCCCCTGGTACAGCGCAGAGTTTCCTACATTCATCACCTCAGTATCTCGCAGCGTTCAGCTTAAAGCAGACTAATGCCTTCCTGCTCGATGCTCCGCTGTTGCCAACAAATAGGCCTCTAATAGTTATCTATGGAGTCCCAAATACACCAGTAATAGTTATCTATGGGCTTCCTCGCTCCAAATGAAAGTCACATTCATTCCGCTGCCCTGTCCGGTTCAGGGTAAGTGGATGAATTAAAGCGGGACCACCAGCTCAGCAGGTTTCTGCACGCAATCAGCCGCACGGCAGCGCTGGGAATGATCTGGGAAGAGCTCTCACGGGTCGACCCGAGCACAGGGCCACGTCTCCTGCTCATCCGGGCTCAGCTGTGGTTCAGACTCGGGGGGGAGACCCGGAGGAAAGTCCTGCAGGGTTTGGGTCCTCCTGCAGCTCCACTGATGGCTTGGCCTTATCAATCACTCCTGACCAACTATGGAATGCTCTGCCTAGCACAGTTCGAGACTCAAGTGAGTCCATTTAAATCTAGACTGAAGACGCGTCTCTTTAACGAAGCATGTTTTGACCTGTATTAATAACATATCGAATAAGTTAATATAATCGTATAGAAAGGCTGCCTAGTCTAGTGCTCGGAACCGAATCACACCTGCACCTTAGACTGTCAAAATCTTTTAATTATGGCACTTCATGTCTTCCTAATGGTTTGATTATTCATTGTTTCACTCCTTACCTGAGCGCCGAGTGCCTGGAAGAGAGGTGGTGCCACCCGATGGATATGATGTCAATCAGACCGCTTGGTAAGATGGAGTCCTTTAGGAATTTCGGGTTCATCCTTTCTATGATTGACCTGTAGACCTTTATATAAAGACCTAGAACCGCTGTTTTATGTGGAGGTGGACTTTTGCCACCCAGGAGGGAGACTTCTTCCGGAACCAACGTCAAAATGGTCTTTTGAACAACCAGGCGCGGATATTGTAGTGTTAGAATGCCAGAGGAGACTGGTACCAGTGAGCCGGGTTCTCCCCACGGTTGTTTTTCCCTCGCTTTCAGTTCGAGAGGTTTTTTTTTATCTGGCCACTGTATGTTCTTGCTCACTCTATTCTATATTCTATATTATATGTTCTATGGTCATAGTCATCAGATTAACACCAACGAACAAATTAATAAAATGCACCAATCTTTTTACATGTTCACACATGCGCTTTGAGACAGTTGTAACTGTGGAAGGGCTCTACAAATGCACTGAACTGGAACTTGAATTTTACCAGTAGTGTTTTTACTCTCATGTTTTTACAAATATATTGGACAAACTGGTAAAATGTCTGCTTGCCCGACTCTCTGAACGATCGGCCACCATTGGGGATGCAGGGTCCCTGCGAACCTGAAAAGGACTACGAGGCAGATAATGCATGGATGGAAATCAGTACAATTGTTATAGTTGTGATCTCTGCATGTTATTTTTTTTCCGGGAAATTTCGAACTTTTTGCAAAGAATTGTTTCGAATATTTTTTAATTGAATCTTTATATTTAATATCATCTCTATGATAAAATTTTTATAATATTTTATAACATGTATTTCATGTTATTTAATATTAATATTTAGTAATAATGACAATAAAGCGCTCCAAGTCTGTTTATCAAATATTTTTCCATAGAAACTCAATTTACAACCCAAAATACGTTGACACGACACACACACACACACACACACAGATACGGGGTATTATAAGAGGTGTCGCGGGCCCGCTGAGATGTGTGTTTACCCCGAGATGTAGCATTAGCCGGTGTGGAGCAATGCCGCTCAGGAACACCTGCGCTCGGGTCACGCGGCATTGTTGCCGGGGACAACAGAGACAATAAGAGTCTCTTCTCGGCCCATTTATTATGTGTCGACTCTCACCGATAGTTCAGCCGGGCTCCCTGGAGTGTTGTTAGTTGGCGGTCAGCCATTGACCTCTGATGGCTACTGGAAAACCTTAGTATTAAAAAGAGTAATTAAGGTGGCGTCATCGATCGCTTGCTCCGGTTCCGAGAGGACATCTGGCCGAGGGAACACTGGACGTAAAGCTTTAGGAGACGAAAAGCGATCTATGAGTCCAAAGTAATGGTCAGTTGAGTAAACGACACATTTCACATGTTTTAGTCTCATATTTGCACTTAAAATTTGTCATTTTTTTTTAGTTTTACGATAATTGATAACGAGATTCTACACAAATGTCAAACTCCAGGCCCATATAAAAATTCAGAGTACCTAAAAATAAATATCAAAAACCAAATTATGAGCGTACGTTAACCAAAAACTACATTTCCCAAAAAGCCTTTCGTCTACAGGCAGTGTTTTTTATGTTATTTTTTGTTATTCACTTGGACAGTTTGATTCTTCATTAACGGAGTTATGTGTATTCTGACAAAATTAAAAAGAAAAGATATTAGAGAAACAAGCAAAGAAAGGTTTTCTACCCAACTGCACTTGTCAACTGAATGGGTTATGATAAAAAAAAAATGTGTTATTTAAGAATGAGTAGTTATGTTTATTCTACATGACTTTTGTTTACATTTAGTTACAGTGTTAAGTTACACCCGGCCCTTTGAGGACAGTCATTATGCTGATGTGCCTCTCTGTGAAAATGAGTTTGACACTGCTATAGTATAGTATATCTATAGTTTTGATTCGTAATTAACTGATTCCATTTTGAAAAGAACCACGGACTAGTTTGATCTGGGCTCTAATGCTAACTATGGAAATCGGCGCAAAACCGCGACAAGTTAACAGAAATTGGGTAATATACTTTTGCTTTGTCTCAAAATCTAGTGACTTAGATCTGACTCAGAGTTTCGCAGTGAAAGTCTCGTAATGCCGGATAAACGTGACTCCGCTAAAGTACAAACCGTGTGAATCTAGTCCAAACCCCTAAATCTTCCGCTCTTACAAGACGGTTCATATGTTCACTCACTAGCCCAGCTGTCCGTGTTCATGCACTCCATCCATCCGCTGGCTTCCGGGTGACGTGGAAAATAACCCCTTCTCCTTTACTTAATTGCAAATAGTTATTGGAAGTTGAAAATATAGCACAAGTAATTATCAGCCTCATCCATAATCCTCTCAAACGGCTTGACTGCGGCCGAGCTGATCTCGGAGATTCCAGCAGCTGATGAGTGATTGTCTTTTAACCCCGTGATTTTCCCAGAAAGCTGCGCAGCGTCTCATTGGAAGCGCCGGCGAACGAGTAATTAAAGCTTCGCAAACGACGGCACGGATGAGCCCGACCACTCGGCGGAGGCCAGCGGATGAAAAATGGCTCCTCCGCTATTTCAATTAATCAGTTGTGTTTGCTGTAATGCTGTTTGACGTTGGCATGGGAGACGTCCTCTGGGAGGCTCTGTCCTCTGACTGGCCATGCGACACACGTGTTTTGTTTGTGTGTGTGTGTGTGTGTGTGTGTGTGCGGGGAAGCAATAGAGATTTAAAGCTTAGTTGGTTTGCGGACTCTGCCCATGTGATTTTTGTAATTTTTCTGTTGCGGGTCCTAAATTATGGAACGCGCTACCGCTGCACATGTTTAAGTCATGTTTGAGGACCCATTTTTATTCCCTGGCGCTTAATCGTGTCTAAGACTCTAGAGTTCCACCCCCTTACTGCTTTTTAATTATTGTTGATTCGACTGTTGTGCTTAATTATGTGCTACTTTCATCCATCCTGTTTTGTTTTATTGATGTGTAGTATTGTAGTATTGTGGAACCGTGCTAATCTGTTTTTATTCTCTTCTACGTGGTTTGTACAGCCCTTGGTCCAGCCAAAACTGCCAAAAAGGGCTTTATAAGTAAAGTTGAGTTGAGTTGAGTTAATTTCACAAAAGCGCTGGCGTTAAGAGCGTCCTTCCCGTGTTCTGTCCCGCGGGGGGATCGATCAGGAAGGCCACACAGCACAACACCAGGACCCGATTAACCTTCCAGTGACTCTGGGGCGCGGACACCAGCACCCTCCACCCCCTCCACCCCCTCCGTGATGAATTAAACAATGGAAGAATCCAATGGCCCAGCAATTACCAAACACCTTGGACACGCTGGCATTTTTCAGCTCTGTCAGGGGCTTGTCTTGTGCGGTGGGCTCCATCTCCCTTTGCTTTCCCTAACTTTGTTTTCTCTGACGAAGATTAGATCTGCCAGCCCATTACGGATTCATTTTCTTAATTTTTCACGTCTGCACCGCGCCCCATCTGTGGCGGGCTGATAATTGTGAGGAGCGGCCCTGGTGATTAGCATCAGCAGAATTAATTACCGCCGCCATTAAGGCTGCAGGTTGCTCCCGGTGATCAAGAGAAATTAACTTCCTCCCCAGCCTCTAAATCATCCCACCTTCGGCCCCTCTGACAGAGCCACGCCCCCTCTCACCTCCTAAACACAGCACACGCTGGACCTCACACTACCTCCCCAGCGCTTCCTGCTGCCTATTCCCACGAGATGAGCAGATGTTTGGAATGGTGTGGATCCCGACGCTACGCACAACAGGATGGAGATATCGATTGTTATTGTTTAGAACGAAGAGCAGGGGTGTAAAGAGTACCGGACAGCCATACTTGAGTAAAAGTACAGATTCTTACTGTAAAAATGACTCCAATACAAGTAACAAGTCACCAATTTCAAAAAGACTTGAGTCAAAGTAGCAAAGTATCCAATTTGAAAAGAACTTAAGTATTAAGAAGTATTTTTATTCGTGCTCAATATAGGCCCAAAAAAAGAAATGTGAAAGCAAACTATTGTTTTTCAAGACAGGAACAGAATTTAACCTCAATGTTTGAAAACTGGTATAAAAAAGTAGATAAAAAGAACAAAAAGTCAGTCTCAATCACTTAAATCTGCAAGTAGATATAACTTTATATAATACATAAAATATATAATTTACTAATCAGATTAATCTCTTTATTTTATATGTTATATAATAACTTTAATAATAACTATAATTTTTACGCCCCTAATCCGCGTTCTTGTGGTTTCTAATTCACAAATAGCCTCCATTAAAACCAGAGGCGGGGGACTGTGTATTTATGTCAATACTGCTTGGTGCACAAACTCCGTTATCGTCGAGAGTCATTGCTCTGCTAACCTGGAGTTTCTCATGGTTAAATGCAGACCGTTCTATCTGCCGCGTGAGTTTACCTCGAACATTATTACTGCTGCTTACATTCCGCCGGATGCTGATGCCAAGCTCGCTGTGTGAACTTCACACGGCTATCAGCAAACAATTGTCCGTTCACCCGGAGGCTGCTTTTATTGTGGCGGGTGATTTCAATCACTCCAACCTGAAGAC
>CM051494.1:33571240-33582417 GCA_028031935.1 Paedocypris micromegethes | reverse complement strand
ACACCCGATAACCAGCCCATCATATTCACCTCGCTTGATGTCTCTACTGGTCTGAGCCGGGTCGACTCTCGTAAGGCAGCTGGACCAGACGGTATCCCTGGCCGTGTTCTTTGAGCGTGTGCGGAACAGCTCGCTGGTGTCTTCACTGACATTTTTAATATGTCACTCGCACAAGCAGCTGTACCAACGTGCTTCAAATCTACCTCCATCGTGCCGGTGCCAAAAAACTCTGGACCAACATGCCCGAACGACTTCCGCCCAATAGCACTGACACCCATTATCATGAAGTGCTTCGAGCGGCTGGTCCTGGCTCACATCAAAGACTCTCTCCCGACCTCTCTGGACCCTCACCAGATTGCCTATCGTAGCAATAGAAGCACAGAGGACGCAGTAGCACTTACACTGCACTCTGTACTCACTCACCTGGACAATCCGAACACCTACGCCCGACTGTTGTTTGTTGACTTCAGCTCAGCATTCAACACTGTCATCCCGTCCAGACTCATCTCCAAGCTCAAAGACCTAGGTACAACTTGCAACTGGATTCTAGACTTTCTGACCAACAGACCTCAACATGTCCGGTCAGACAACACCTTCTCCTCCATCATCACCCTCAACACTGGAGTGCCACAGGGCTGTGTGCTGAGCCCCCTGCTCTACTCCCTCTACACCTTCCACTGCAGGCCAATGAACGGCTCCAACGCCATCGTTAAGTTTGCAGACGACACAACGCTGATTGGTCTCATCAGCAATAACGATCCAGCACCTGACCTCGTGGTGCAGCAACAATAATCTGCTCCTCAACTCCACTAAAACTAAGGAGCTAATAGTGGACTTTAGGAAGTAGAAAAGTGACACACACAACCCCATCAACATCAACGGGGTTGCCGTCGAACGTGTCTCCTCCTTCAAGTTCCTCGGCACCCACATCACTGAAGACCTGACCTGGACCACCAACACTTCCTGCCTGATCAAGAAGGCTCACCAGCGACTCTTCTTCCTGAGGACTCTGAAGAAGAACCAGCTGCCCTCCGCTTTACTGGTGAATTTCTACCGCTGCACCATAGAAAGCATCCTCACCCACTCCGTCACTGTGTGGTACGGAAGCTGCTCTGTTGCGGAGCGTCAGGCACTGCAGCGGGTGGTCAAAACCGCCCAACGCATCACCGGCTCATCACTCCCCACCATTGATGACATCCAGAGCAAACGCTGCGTGCGGCGTGCGCTCTGCATCACCAAAGACTCTTCCCATCCTGCCCACAAACTTTTCTCTCTCCTGCCATCAGGGAAACGTTTCAGGAGTCTCAGGACCAGGACCACCAGACTGAGGAACAGCTTCTTCCCCAGAGCTGTGTCACTCCTGAACACTCTGAAACATAAACATTAACTGCACTGCCCCCCTCATCCTCTCCCACTGCGTCTACTTGCACATTGGCCACACCACACTGATGGCCACTCGCGGATCTTGCACTGGACTTGCTCTTTGCACTCAACTCATTTCTCTGCACTACTGTACTTTGTTCTGATCTTCATGCTCATTTGCACCATATTTCTAATTCTGTTTTTGTATAATATATTTATTCTGCCACCACCCTTCTGTATATTACCCTGTAGTTTCTGTCATAGCCTCCCGTATGTATATTCTGTTTGTACCATACATCCCTCACCATTATGCACTTTATAAATATTATCGCTACTTTTGCACTTCTGGTTGGACCTAACTGCATTTCGTTGTCTTGTACTTGTACTTGCCAATGACAATGAAGTTGAATCAATCAATCAATCAACCAATCAATCATTACCTTCAGCAGCCTAAAGATGGCAATATTCACCTCGTTCGCCCAAGAAATTTACCGCGGTATAAATTGATTCCGGCTTGTCGCGCACAATTACAATGTAACGAGTAACGATAAGTGTTCGTTCAAATGTGGTGGAGTGAAAAGTACAGCTACTCAATCACAAATGCAGTGGAGTAGAGAGTAAAAGCTGCTTATATTTTTGATACTCGGTGCAAGTACGAAGTAGCCAAAAACATACTTAAGTAAAGTAACCAAGTACATTTACTCAAGTACCTTACACCCCTGATGAAGACGCATTTCCACCAGACTTGCATTCATCCATTGTTGACTAGACGGACAGACAAACAGATTGACTGATTTGTAAGTTGTGCTGAGATTGAGCTGTTGCTTGTCATTTGCTTCTCGTCAAAAAGGTTTGAGGAACATTCTGTGTGAAGCTTTAATGTTCTAGTGCAGATTAGAGATGGGAGTATTGAATGCTTTGGAATCGATACATCGCTGGTCAATACTTTGGAGTCGATACTTTCGTAAGTTTCGATTGATACCAGCTCTAATAAACAACGTGCAAAACGTTTTCACTTCTGAGGGTTTTGGATGTGTAAAAATCAAACCAAGCCTTCAATTTCAAAAGGCCTTCCGTGTCACATGACAATGGCAGCCAATCAGAGGGGCTCACTGAGTCAGTATTTTTCTTCAAAGTGGATGGGCGGAGTCTCTATCATTTTCTCACCCATATTTTTTCCTACCTCGCACTATGCACATGCTCATTCTTATTCCAAACATTTATTATATCTATCATGTGTGTTATGCCTTACATTAACCTATTTATGTTTGTCAGAAAATGCTACCCGTGTTTAAATTGTGAGGTGCGTGTTTTTGCAGTATTATGTCCATTTAATAGGACTTTTTGATAAAGTACGACTACACATTTTTATGACAATTTGGACTTGAATTTGCATGCTCATAGCACGAGGAAACAATATAGGAGTATTTGGCTTAAACCTAAAAATGTGAAAATGCCTTTTCTGAAAACAAATTTAACATATCTTCACTAAATGAAGTTTTACCGTTAAATATTTACTATTTTATGTTATGTTTTACTATGATTGTAGTGCAGGTTTTTGAGCATTACTATCTTTCAATTTAAGAATTATTTTGTATAAAATACAGGTTTTTTCATGCCTTTAATTTCTTTCACCATTCATCTTCTACCACTTCATCCTTTACAGGGTCGCGGGGACAGCATCTTAGGGCCGGAGGCGGGATACACACTGGATCTGGATTGGTGGCCAACCATTCACAGAGCAGGACACACAGACAAACACATTCACACACTCACTCATACCTATGTGGTCAATTTTCCAATTCCATTTAGCCTGAAACGCATGTCTTTTCACGCCCTTTCAGGCCGAACTCGTCATATTAGTACATTATCTTTATAAGGTGGTTTGAGATGTTCAAGGGTGTAGAAATACACAAATAACAATAAAAATTGCACACACTGCAGAAAATGCACATGGAAAAGTAAGGAAATAAAAAACAAAACGTGAAAAAAGACTTAAATCAAGTAAAATTATCTGTCAATGTGTTGTGGAAATTTTACTTGGTAAGTTTTTTCTTTCACACTTATTTATGAACTAGATGATTTATCTTGTGTGACTTATTGTGTAACTTGACGATCTTTTGGCTTGTCAAGAATTCATTTTTTGCAGTGCGGAAAGAAATTACACCTAACACAAAGAGACTAGGGTGAAAGCCCATAGATAAATAAACATAACCATAACACAACGCACACATCACAACCATAAATACAGAGTGCTGCATACCCTCAATCTAAATCTAAGACCTAGAAATGAACCAAGAGCTTTAGTAATTGTTGTTGAGTGGGTGTGTGTCATTATGGTTGTCAGTGCACCGTCGAAACACTTTGTGTCTTTTCATTTTCATACAGTAATTACATTCCGTCAGATCTGGATGGATCTGTGCTCTTGCGCAAGGATGTGGAGCGTCTGTAATGGCTCGGCTGAGAGTTCTGCCCAGGATGAAGTCAGATAAGCAAATTGTATCTGGATCACACTGACTTGTCAAGGTTACGCTGGGAAAAACAGCAGCAGATTGCCGCTCGGAAACACACACACACATTGACACAAACCCACAGGACTCTAATCTTCACCGGGACGTGTTGCCCTCAGAAGAAATGTCATTTAGCTGTTAAGAATGTGACTGGGGGTCTTTCTTTCTTTCAGTTTACTGGAACATGTGCTGGAGAGGAAGCACGGCATTTTAACCATCACTAAACCGTCATAACCATCATTAGGGGTTCGGCCCTGGAGCTTTATGTTAGAATTTGGCCTTTGGACATTTTTTTATACCAGACAGGAAGTGACTTTTCAAGAAAAACACAATGGTCTAAAAATTCTATTATGCGGAACCGCCTTTATATCAGCAACATTCCAGCTAAATAGCATCAAACGTGTATTTTTAGTAATACGTACATCAAATCAGATAAACGTTATTTGTGCCCCTGGGGCTTCATGAGAAACACGGGACACATGAGCGAGTCGCGTCCATAAATCACGTTGGACCAATGAATGTGACGCAGTGCAAACCCGTCACTGATTTTCTTCCTGATTCAAATCAATCAACAAAAGAATGAGAGTGATGTGAATATAGAGGCCGAGATCTGTCTGTCTGTTGGATGTTACGTGTGAGTGTGTTTTTCGCTCTTGCAGGTTTAATCGTGGAGGCGAGTAGAGCGTAAACAGCTGGTGGCAGTGGTTCTACAGTGACTGGCGCCCTGGGCAAGACTCGCTCTTTTGAACAGAGATTTGATCCCACCAGGTATTCTGACAAGCAAGTTATTTGCAATTGAAAAGGAACACGGGTTAGACGATCAACGAATTGCCTCTACTGTGCGGTGCTGATCGTATTGAGCCGCACCTGGTGACACAAACACAGCTCTCTTGGGTGTAACAGCGCCAACGCATTAAAAATAATTAACGTGAATTAACAAGTAATATATAGTTGTTGCATCCCCCATTAGCTAATAGGAAGGTTCGGTTCCGGGCTTCTACCTTATGCAGCCTTTCTATTTGTTAATATTAGTCATTGAACATGTTGTTATTAAAGTTATAAATATGCTTCATTGAAGAGATGTGTTTTCAATCTAGATTTAAATCTCGTAATATGTGATGAGCTCACTGAGATACAGAAGAGCTAATCATGTAGTGCTTTATATGTTGTTATGAGAATTTAAAAAATCATTTTACAGCACGGAGTGCAACTTTCCTTAAGTTCTACGGAGGATTGCCGAACCTAGTACTGCTACTCCCAGCTTTACAAAACCTCCTTTCCAGCAACCAGACAGACTGAGTCCAGGTCCTGGCAAGTGTGGTCCAGTGGTAGGAAAATTGGATATGTGTCCAAGATGAAGCAGGTTTGAATCCCATTCTGATTCTGACTGGTTCTACAACTAGCGCAAACTTGTCAATATGGCAATTATGGAGCACTAGGATGCTCGCTATTTCTTCCCACAGCAGGTATATTGCATCTCACCAAATCAGAAAGAATAGATAGAAGAATCTCGAGGAACAATAAACAGCTAAAGAAAGAGAATTAGCACAGTCAAAGGACACTTTAGCGAACAAGATGAACATTTTATTGTCCCGGTAAAAAGCAGCAGATTCGAAAAGGCAAGAACATTCATATTGGCCAATACAAGTATTAGTGAAAGAAAAGACATGGAAGTGAATTCTTTAAGTCCTTCAGTGGAGATATTTGTACCCTTCGTAGGGATTTATGTCTCGATCAAGTACACAAGAACCCACCAGCACTACAGACCTGAGATAAGATGAAGAACAGCTTAAAGTTTTAGCTAAACTAATACGAAGTTAAATTACTTTTTGCAGCTGCCTCTAATTTTGGCCAACATCAATTTAAAAGATGAAGACGCTTCTATCAAATGCGACTTACAAAATGAGGAGCATTCAAAGCAAACAGTCAAAAGAACATGTTTGTGTGTCATGATGAACTGAAAGTTGCTGGAAAAAAATTATAAACCCCTTTAGCCTTCAGCTACAAGCTTCAACTTATCCAAACCTCAACCAACCAAAAAAAAAGCATGACGTTTCTTGGTTTATTTTGGCGCTTAGGCTGCCCACTGCTCCAGGTTTGTGTGTGTTCACTTCACTGTGTGTATGTTCACATTCTTCACTTGGATGGCTTAAATGCAGAGCACAATTTCTATATGGTTCCTAGTGGCCATATTGACAATCCCCTCACTATTTTCTTCGTCTTCTTCTTCTTGCTTACAGGTAGATTTGAGATCCTGCATGTGAGACATGAGAGACAGACAGATGCAGGAGCTGCTGCACGAGAGCTGAAAGACGGCGGCCATCTTTACTGGCCAAAGCCAAGAGGAGGAACAGTGCTGCTGTCTTCATCCTTTGTTCAGCGTTGAGGCGTTGAACGTAAATAATGGGCGATATTCGTGCGCTGTGTGCAGGCCTGAGACGGTCTGTCAGGTCTTTGTCTTCCCACCATCCTCTCGCTTTCCATTTTTCCGCTGCTATCAGTCTCTTCCACAGCGGTGTGCGGAACTAAAGGTTAACAGACTCGTCAGCAATTACTGTGCAGGAAAACACACACACACACACACACACACACACGTTCAGAAATGTTCCATTCAAAGCAGAGTTCCAGAGAATGGAACCAGTTCCATTCATTCAGCTGGACACCGACCGACTCTGTCAAAGCTCATCAGCAGTAACACTACACAGAGTAGAACATTACATAGAGTAGAACACTTCAATAACGTCTTCTCCGGCAGGAAAAAACAGTCAGATATATGGATTCGCTTTACATTCAACGAAACCTTAGAAAAACTATCTGTAGATGCGTGTGAAGCAACAATCACGCGCAGAAACACAACACACCTGAAGCGCCATCTGCTGATCACACGACTTTTTTCACCGTTCAACCATTTGTTACTTAAAACGTGATGCAATTCTTATTAATTTTATTGTACTGTATTTATTTCTTATTTTCTCTTTGTTGAGGTTTCATTTATGAGAACACAGTTATTTGGATTGAAAGAAAAGTGCATAAAAATAAGAAAAAGAAATGTTTTTTCAATTAAGTACCATCTTTGTATATATTTTATATGTTCATAGTTAACTACGTATTCAGATTTCTTAGACATAGCAACTGTAGTAAACATTTAGAATATGTAGCTTCTATATTTTCGTTGACTAAATCTATACTCTAATTTAGTCGACTAAAATGTTGTGGTTTATACAAACATTATACAAAAATTAAATTGGGACTAAAGCAAAACTGAGTGTTAGTCCAAAGACCATGACTGAAACTAATTGAAAGTGAAAATGAAGAGGGCGCGTGTGTTCCTCAGGTGGAGACGAGGCTCTGCTCATTAGGGCTGGTCGGGAACAGGATGTCATCACTCCGCGTCACGCCCGCATCCTCAATACAGCTCAGCGCCGAGCAATAATGTCCGCAGCATCCTGTAAATCTGTCATCAGCGCAAACACAAGCACACACACACATCAAAGCTGGAGGAGCAGCTGCCCGACGGTGTGTCAGATAAAGTGTGTGTGTGTGTGTGTGTGAGTGACCATGTTGGGCCCCTGTGAGACTGAATTTAATGTCTTATATTTAATATTCACTTGTATATACTTTTATTCTGTATCTAAATGCGCTCTGAGGTTTTCTTGTGTCTTTGACTAAACTGCTAGTTTTTAGCACAAAGCGGGGCCCTACAGGCTCTTGTGGGTTTTTGTTTGGGGACCCACAACGCTAAAGATGTGTCTGAGAGTCAAGATGGGATTTTAAGGCAGAGGTTTTTCAGGGAAAGCAAGAATTGTAAAAGTTGTAATGAAATGTAAGTCGCTTTTGGATAAAGGTGCTTGCTAAATGACTGTAAACTAAAGGTTATAACTTATAACTGAGTTTTTGTCCAGATTAGAGTAAGTGTGTGTGTGTGTGTGTGGTTGGGGGGGGGGGGGGTTGTTACAGTGAGAGAGAGAGAGAACGTGTTTGCTTTGTATTAACAAAAAAAAGTGTGGAAAAAGGAGAGAATGTGTCTGTAAGTCTGTGTGTGTGGAGAGAGAGAAAGAAAAAAAGAATGTGTCTGTAGGTGTGTGTGTGTGTGTGTGAGGGAGAGAAACAGAGAATGTGCGTGTGTGTGTGTGTGTGTGTGTGTGTGTGTGTGAGGGAGAAAGAAAGAGAGAATGTGTCTGTGTGTGTGTGTGTGTGTGTTGTGTGTGTGTGTGTGTGTGTGTGTGTGTGTTGTGTGAGAAAGAAAGAGAGAATGTGTCTGTAAGTGTGTGCGTTTGTGTGTGTGTGTGTGTGTGTGTGTTCATGGCTGGTGGTGTGAGCTCTCACAGAGCTGCTGTGCATTAAACAGATAAGCAGCTCGGGACAAGATAAGAAGGTTCTTCTGTCTCAGTATCTCTAAACTCTCACAGCCTCCACACAACCTCGCGTCTTCACAGCTCGTAATTATTACCACAGATATTTTAACTTTTAAGAGGAGGACTGACATTTACATAAAAACTTTACATACACTGCAAAAAATACATTCTTGACAAGCCAAAATAATCTTGAAATTAGACAATAAATCTTGTTTATTATTTCTTACAAGATAAATGAACTAGTTTAAATTAAGTGTGAAACATTACTTTGCTTATTTCAAGAAAACATGACTTGAATTTTCTTACTTGGGGAAAAAAAATGCTAATGTTGATGATATTTTACACTAAGTCGAGACATTTTTCAAAGTAAACATTATGCTTTAACACAGACCTTCCTTTATTTAAATTGTCTTATTTTAAGAACACAATGAAATGTGTTTCTTTCTATTCTTCATTGTACAAGTACAAAGTAGCCAAAAATACTAATAAGTAAAAAAAACATTTACAAAATGTACTAAGATTTACTCAAATACTTTACACCTCTGGTTACGAGGGAGAACATGTGGCTCCAACAGCGAAGAATTTGCTCTCTTGGCCACAATAACAGCTCATTCGGCTCATTAAGATCAGCAGCTCACAGTCATTGAGTTCAGGTGTTGTCACTCTAACGCAAAGTGTTTAAGTGTCACTGACCTACTTTTCCCCTCTAAGTGAGCAACACAGACACAGTTTCATTTCAACTGCAAATAACTTGATTCGGATTAGTCAAACAGACAACATTGTATTTACTTCTGACACAGACATTATAAGCTTTAGGTAGACATATGTTTCATGTTAGAGTGATAAGAATTTATTAAGTTACAGTTTGTTTTCAGCTGACAAAGAGAAGGCAAAACACTCGTTTAAGTTTTATTACTATTTTAGTTTTTTGTTTTAGTTTTATTACTATTATAATTTTTTACTTTATTACTATTATAACAGCCTTTTTTTTTTAAGAGTGTGACCTTAGAAATCTGTATGTCAAACTTTCAATTGATGGATAACATAATTATGGATAACAATAATATGTAAGACCAAAATTGACTTTTTTTGTGCTTTATCTTTAAAAAAGAGAAAATACATTGCAAATTGAACAAAAATGATACTGATTTATTTTACAGTATTTAAACGAGTGTTTCTTGTTGAGTTTACATGAATTTACATATTACACCTAAATATCCAATATTACAAGCTTCGGTCATTTAATTGCGATTAATTGTGTTTAATTTTGTCAGGGAAGTGCGATTAACTAGTTTATAGTTAAAATAGTAATATATTTTTAATTGGAATATTTAGGCACAACAAAATATATAAATATATCATATGATAGAGGGCCTTGAATTGTTATTTTGAGTGCCGAGCCGCCAGTTCGTCTTATTCTTCCACACATAATTCTCGGATCATTTCTGTTCTTTACTCCTTTTCGTTACCAATATTCGCAGGAGCGAGAGGCGAGGAGCCGGAGAAGTGTTGTGCGCTGGATGTGAATTAGGGGCGAAATCAATTCAGATGCTAATGAGAGCGTCTCTAATTTATTAGCTGCCGAGGAATGCGCATTACATTAATTTCAAAGCGCAAACAATTTCTTCACCTGAAGATTTATGAGCGCGCGGAGCCGCGGCCGTGCGCACACAAAGCCGCCGTTCGCGAGGCTTTCCCGCCGCAGATAAGATTAGCTTCTTGTTTTCAATAAGACAAAGGTTCTTCGCCGTAATATTGCAGTCCATCTGTTACTGTCAGTCACACACGCCGAGTGGGTTTTCTCGTGTCAAACCTCGGAGGAAAAACAGACTTTGGTGGATGAAAAATGGATTGTTGAGTGTTTGTTTCTTGCCGAGGCCGGAGAGGAAGTGAAGACCACCGCATCATCATCATCATCATCATCCCTGCCGCTGGAGCTGAGCATTCCGTCAGTTTGATGCTAACTTGACTGAGCTAACACACACACACACACACACACACACACACACAGGAGTCAGAGTGCCTCACCACAGAAGAACAGTAGCTACAAATGTGATTTGTTTGTGATCAATGACAGTTTGGAAGGGAAATCGGTGTAAAGTACTTTGCGTACACTTGAGGAATTTTTGTACATTTTTTTTAAATTGTAAATTTTTTTCGCTCATTAGTATTTTGGCTGCTTTGTGCTTGTACTGAGCATCAAAAATATTAGCAACTTTTAAATTCACGCAGTCCCAATAAACTCACGCAATCAATAAAGTACAAGTACTAATACAAGTACAAATACTATGCCCAGTGTTTCAATTTCTTTTAATTTTTCTACATTTTTTACACTTCTTTTTTTAAGAATCAATTGTGTTTTAAATTGAAATGATTCATTATTGATATATTACAATATATTTGAAAATAAGCAC
Organism: Paedocypris micromegethes; assembly: GCA_028031935.1. NCBI lineage: Eukaryota > Metazoa > Chordata > Actinopteri > Cypriniformes > Paedocypris > Paedocypris micromegethes. Next base: position 33,571,776 of record CM051494.1, on the reverse strand, counting down.
CCTGCGAATATACGCATTTTACAGCCACAAACATTTTTTGTTTTGTTTTTTACATTTCTGGTTAATATTCTCGTAAACATACAATGTTTTCTAATAATTAAACCTTGCTTGTGACTTGTATAATTTTGATATTTTACTTGAGTGATAGAGTGACAGAAAGTCGATTCTAGTGGTCAGGACTTCATTTCCCAAGAGTCTTTGTACCAGTCAGCGCGAACACCAGACAGCTCTCTGTTTATCTGACGCTGTGAAGAGGATCGAAACAAAGGATTATTATCCCCTGTTTAGCAGACCCAGCATTTTGATTGTGTCTGTTCCTTGCATTTTTTACTTTTGACTGTTTTGACTCTTTCTGTGACGACACATTGGACCCGTTTGCTAGCGCTAAGCTAAGCTAAGTTTGTAGTTTCTGTTTGTTGTAATATTAATGACTGTGTTTAGTTTAATCTCATCTTTAATTTGCTCCTGACTTGAAATATGGAAAAATGTGAATTTATATTTGAATTGTGTTATTTATATTTATATATATATATATA
>CM051494.1:33540903-33566656 GCA_028031935.1 Paedocypris micromegethes | reverse complement strand
CATGGCCGGGTTCTCACCAAAGGTTTTTTCCTCACATCATGCAAGTGAGATCTATTTTCCTGACCACTGTGGTTATGTGCTTGCTCACTGGTCATAGCCATAATCTTAAACACCACGAACAATGAATAAACGCGACAATGTTCTACTTTTACATTTTCACACAGCGGCTTTGAGACAGTTGTCGGCAAAAAAAAGCGCCCTACAAATACTCATTATTATTATTATTATTCTAGTTAAAACTGTGAAAAGCGCCCTACAAATACTATATAAATAATATTAATATTATTATTAAAAGCGCTTCACAATGCATTGACCTCACCTGCACTACAACGACTTGTAAACTTCTACAATAAGACGATACGTTAGCAAAATTCAATAATGATTTTCAGCGAATGTGTAATTGTTTTACAATGTAACGCAAGTACATTATACGTAACTGTAATAAATTGCCCAAAAACGAACAGTATTCAGTCACGCTACTTCTTCAGTGCAAAAGTATTTTACTCACAGTAATTATCTACACCCAACACTGAGTGTATATAACGCTTTGCTCTCTACACACAGTAGGTGTGTGTTTGTGCTGAAGAGGCTGTTTGCTCCGCCTGTCCAACTTCCCCTAAAGCGAAGCGTCTCTCTCCAGCTCAGCGGGCGCGGCTCGCTAAAAGATGAATGTCTGTTATTGTTCCTGCAATGACATAGTGTTTCAGTCGGGTCCTGTGCGCAGGCAAAGCGCTGAGTCAGTTCCTCTTCCATCCATCCATCAATGTGGCCCGCAGGCGGCAGTGTGTAGCGGCGCTCCCCGGGGAAACAGGAAGCACCTGCCCCGCCCGCCTCGCCTCGCCTCTCATTCGTCAGGACCAGCACTTTCCACCTCGTTTGTTGTGCGTGTACCAGCATTAAGAGGAGCAAGTCCGGTGAGCTCCATCAGCCCCTCGGTCTGGCACGAGACCCCCCACCACACCACACACACACACACACATACAACGAGGCCTCCTGGTCACTTGGGGACCTTTGTCTTCCTCTGAGCCTGTAAGATGGAAGTTAGTAATACTGTACAGCAGGGGTCCTCAATTATAAACTTGAAGGGTCCACTTACGAAATTCCGTTCAGTCCGAGGTCCGGAAAAATCAAGTTGCAAATATGAACCGATATGTGAATGGCACGTCATCCGTATAGAAACAACATGCGACAACATCTGTGTCACTACTTCATAAATGTAATCCCTCCTTGTGTGAGGTTTGTAAGACCCAAAACATCTTCATCAATTTGACACAATATTGTTCACCTCCCTTTTCTTCATCAAACAATCTGAGAAGATCATAAATTGTGAATATCCTTTTGAGTCTCCTTCAAACAGAGCAGTCACCACTTCACTCACACACTCATTGACTATTTCAGCATTAGAGAAAGGTGTCTTGTGTTGTCCCAGGACACATGTGAGACGTTCCTGTGTGTGTGTGTGTGTGGTGTGTGTGTGTGTGTGTGGAGGGTAATTTGTTCAAATGTGCTGCTTGGATTAATAAATGGCATTTCACGATCACTTTTGACGATCGCGACCGTCTCGTTGCAGATTAAACCATTGGTTTTCTGCTTCGCACGGGCGATGCATATTATTCTGTCCACTCCTCTTAAACTCGCAGTTTTCAAAGCAACTTTTCTTTTCTAATCGACGGCCAGCTTTGAGCTCGCCATATTCCTTAAGGTTAAAAAAAATCTCTCGATTTACGCAAACGACAGAGCTCCCGTTCGCCTGGCTCTGGCTGCCCTGAAGACCTGAGGCGACTAAGCGCCGCGGCCGTGTTCTAAAGTAACTGAAGCCGCCAGAGCGCAAACAGACGACGTAGTTGTCACGTTGCTCTTACAGCGGCTGTGATTGGACAAATGCCGCAGCTAAAACGAGCACAATCATTCAAGATAAATTATATACATTTATAAATATATTGTTTGCGTTGGTGCGTGTGTGTGAATGAACAATGCAGAATAAAAATTGCGTGACCACTGAAAACGCCTTTGGATTTTGATCACAAGAGTAGCATGTTGGTTTTGCCGTCGGTCCAAAAGTAATCGCGTCTGGGTCCGGATGCGGACCGGAGTCCGCCTATTGAGTACCTGCTGTCAGTAAAGTACAATGTACAGTAAAGTACAGATGTGGTACAGTAAAGTACAGATGTGGTGGTTTAGTACAGTAAAGTACAGATGTGGGGTTTAGTACAGTAAAGTACAGTAAAATACAGGGATGGGACTTTAGCACAGTAAAACAGACGCAGGATTTTAGGCTACAGCTACAATGAGGGGTGGGGGTGTATGTTGTGTACGTATATATGTCGATATATACTGTGACAAAAGTGTGTTGTGTGTGTGTGTGTGTGTGTGTGTGTGCGCGACAGACCCAAGGAACCTCCACAGACATCAGCACTGCATTCACACTGTGTTGACGGCCATTAAAAGCACAAGCCTCCAGCCGCTCGTCATTAGACGTGTGTATTCTGGAACGTTATTAATCATCCGCTGGTCAGACGCAGGAGCTTCTCGCTCATTACTCCAGAGAAGAGGCTCTGCTGGAGTGTGTTCATATCTGCTTCATGCTTTCAGCTTCTCTCTCCGCGAGGCTTTTCACTTGGCTTAACGCCAGCACGAGCATCATTCAGAGATAAGCATGTACGGGAGAGGAAGTGAACGTGCTGAGGTCTGCTGACTGTAACGGTGTAGTGGAGACTCTGATAGGACACCGGAGGAGGAGGGAGGAGCTAAGGCGGCGTTTAGTGAGGGGCGTGTCTGATGACGGAGGAGACGGGGACTTTGTGGGCGGAGTCTAGTCACCAGTCACTAATATTCTCTCAGTGATGAGGCAAGATGCAGCTTCTAAGCAAACACAAACACACACACACACACACACACACAATTTTACACAGCAGAGTAGTGGTCAGTCTTACACACACACACACCAGTGCTCAGTCTTAAAAAAACACACAACAAACACACCAGAGCAGTGGTCAGTCTTAAACAACCAACACACAGCACAGTCACACACACACACACACACACACACACAGAGCAGTGGTCAGTCTTAACACACACACACACACACACACACACACACGTGGCAGTACACACACACACACACACCAGAGCAGTGGTCAGTCTTACAACACACACACACACACACACACACACACACACACACACACACACACACACACACCAGGTCAGTGGTCAGTCTCACACACGCACACTCACAGTGTCTAGCACAACCGGTTTGAACAATTTGAACATTTTATGCAAGTTTGGAACACTTATTCCAGCACACTGCTTTTCACATGTATGTGCTATAATTTTGTACTAATCTGTATTATTGTACTAATTTTATACTATTTGTATATATTTAATAAACCATCCATACTTTACAATGTACTTGTTAAGGTATACGACTCCGTTGATATACACGTATTTCTATTTAGAATTCAGAACATTTCATCCCGCGTCATGCTGCTTATGGTTTGAATGTGAATTGGATGTTACGGGCCAGAGGCGGAGTCACGTCTGAGCCAGCCAATCACAGAGGTCGGCCATAGGTTCCATAGGTTCTATTGATGAACGGTTTTAACGATGTGAGGAGAATCCAAGACATTCGCAGGTATCCCACGTGATTGCAAGTAAAATGGCCTTTAATTGTTGAATGCATCTTCAATAGTATCTAGACGCCATATTGACACACTCACTCACTAGTTTACACACTGTATCAGCAACAAACCCGCAACATCATCTGCAATTAAATAAATAATTGTTCAACACATTATCCTACTTTTTTGTTCTTCGTGTACTTGTGTATTATACATTTATAGACTGTATGTCTCCCCATATAGACCGAGTTTCCGCTTTTGCAGAGCTACCGGAATAGTGCTCGTCTCGTTTTAGACGAAAACCCCGTCGATATGAACTCCGTGGCGTCATTTAACGACTCTTCTACTCGTGTGACACATTTATGACGCGCATCTTATGAAAGAGTGACCGCGCCATTAAGTTTGCGCCGTTAATTGCGCTAATGTCGATACGGCGGAACGCTCGTAAATAACGCCACTTAAACCTTTACCGTCGCCTGTTTGTTTCACATAAATATCGCGCGAATGTCTGTCAGTCACAGTCCCAGTCAAACAGCAGCAGTTCCTCTCCGGGCCCCGGGTGTGATTCTGCGGGTGATGTACGCCTAGTTTCCGCTCCGTGCGCGCGGAGGAAACAGATGCGCGGGATGCTGCTCTTCCTCAATCCCTGGGAGAGACTCCGGCCTCTGAAACGCCCGCTAGAGCGACTTCTCCACTTCCTCCGGGTTTACACTTGCGTAGATCCGCGCGGCCCGCTGTGAGGTCAACGCCCCCGTGACGTCACCCTGGCCAACGTTATTGAATTGATTTGAGTTGAATGGAATTGAAAAGCCTTTATTTGTCCCACAGCGGGACAATTTCACGTCACAACAGTAGAAACAAATTTACATAAATAAACAGGAGAAGTAAATTTAAATAAATAATCTAACACGCACCGCACACATCATAATAAACAAAAAAAAAAAAAACAAAGACAAACAAACAAATAACACTGTAAAAAAAAATGTCACCACAACTAAAAATGTCCTAGTAACTGATTCCTTCTGTTTGTTTTAGTTGAGTCAACTTTGGGAATTTTGAGTTTTAAATTGAAATCTGAAAATTTATGAAAATTTCCACCAGATGGGTTAAATTGATCCGGATCTCTGTTGTTTATATGTAGAGATCACCAGATGGGTTAAATTGAAATTATCAAGTTATTTTAACTTTCACTTGTGGAAAAAGTTAGATGAACTTGGAATATGCTGTTGAGCTAACAAAACGCGAGTTGGATTGTTTTTACAGTGAAACCATAAACCAATAAGTAGCGCTGCACGTCATAAACACAGTCCCAGTCGCTAGTTTAAATATTTAAATCGTGGAGTCTAATCGCAGCAGGTAGGAAAGAAAGATCTTTACTCATCTTCAACACTTTAGAAACACGTTTAAATAGAACATATTGTACCAGTGGGTTCTAGAAATCTCGCATCAGAAATCCAGTTCCGCAGAATATAGACTGCATTTCAGATAATTCCACACGACCTAAAATTAGTAATTTATGCTAAACGTTGATTGAAGTTTGGTTAAAGCAGAGGCTTTATTAATCCCACACAGGGGAAATGTCGGTATACAACCGAACGAGACTAAAAATGTTTAATATGATGGATATTAGTAATGAATTCGATTAACAGATTTAACGACCGATCGCACAATGAAGCGTTTTGTTGGTCTGCAGCGCCATCTACCGCCGCACGCCAGTTTCTCATCCGCATTATTTCCGAGATTCTCCGTGATATATTTGTGATGGAATGAGCAATTATCACCGGACTCATCATCTTCTGCGAGATATTAATCTGTTAAAGCCTCGCTGCTGTCACACTACGCGAGTCTAGTAGTGTTATACTGTATGATTCTTTATTTAAGACATAAAATACTTGATAGATTATCGGCTTAAGTGCTGCCCTAAACCCGGGGAAGATCACGCGACGTCAGTCCAGCGCGAGACGTAAGTGACGTCATGACGCTTCCCCGACGTGTGATGTATTTCATTTAGAACTTCTTATTCTGCCCTTTGTCTCGGCCTTGATTATCAGTTGATAAATTCGCCATTTTTTTTCGGATGTGTGTGATCGATATACTATCGCCTCCACTGGAAGCTACAGGTTTGTGATCAGCAGCTTTAATTCTAGAAAACACACCGGACGGACGATCCATCATCACCCGGCACCCGAGAACACACACCTCTGCATTCTTTCACTCACACACACTCTCTTATTAGTGTGTGGGGAGACCTCAGCGTGTCCAATGGATCACAGGCCCACGAGTGGATGCTGATGATGAAGAGCTGCTCCTCTTCCTCACCCCCTTTAACTCCCCCCGCTGTGTTTGTCCGTTCTCTCCCGGGTTCGAGCGTCTCTGGCCCGGTGAACCTCGAGTCTGAGACGCGGGTCTGTCGGGTAATTACAGCTCTATCCCCTCTATAATTTTAAGGAGCGGAAATGCTCAGCTAATAATTCTGGGACAGACATCTGCCAATAAATAAAGCCGCGGTAATATCGGGAGAGAGCGGCTCTTTTATGATCCTACTATTTCATCCCGCGCATTGTGTTAATGATGATACACTATTATAACCGCCTCGTATAAAGTGACTGTAAATCAGTCTCGTCCCGCTCCGGGCGAAAAGCTCTTTATCTTGCCCTCGCGTGTCACTTTTTGAGCGATTAAATGAAGATGCAGCCATCGTATAAATTCCACAAATTAAAATGGAACGCTTTCTTTTCTCTTCTCGCGCGTGACTCGTCCGCCTGCAGGTGGCGCAGTGCCGCTGCATTTTTAAATTAAGTAATAATTTAACAAATCGATTAATAAAACTTAATCAACAAGAAACTAATCAACTAATAAAAAGCACAACACTAATTTGATACAACCGATCGACTATTTAAGGTGGCTATATAATGCATCACAAATGCGATACACTTAATAAGATTCTTTATAAGACGTAATTGAAGCTAGACAGCGACATCTGCTGGTCGCGGAAAACCGCAATCGCTTCAAATGCGCAAATTCCAAATGAATACATGTTGACCCCTAAATACGTCACTGATTACGTCTCGTCAATATTTGGAGTTAAGAAACATGTGTAAGATATTATACTCGATTATTTACATTCTTTAAAGACACACATTCAGAATTCAGAATGCGATGTGTGACGGCGGACGTTCACGGAAGTTATGAATATTAACGACTTGAAGACTGGTCTTGTCCAATCATGGGGCTTGATCAATATTCAGGCGGAGTCGGTTTTTGGACAGTAGCCTATTGTTTTTGGATTACGCCCTCGGCCTCATTAATATTAAATACTGGAAAATGTTTTTATATTATATTAATTATTTTATATTGTACAGCAAGTAGCACTGTACAGTAACGTGTGAAGGATTGTAACTTAATAAGCAGTGTAGGGTATATCAATAAATAAATAAATAAATAATAATAATGTGTTGAGCATGTAGTAGAGGTTGTTGTACGGTTAGACGATCTGCTGGATTTTAAAGTCGTTCCCCGGAAAATTAAGGAAAAGTATAAATGGAAGTCCGTTTCCGCCAAACACACAAAAAAAACAAAACGAAAAAAGTATTTTTTGCTGAGGTTTTTTCCTCAGAATTCCGAGTTATCCAAATTCTGAGAATAGCTTTCCCAACAGCTGAGTTAGTAACATAAAGATAATGTAAAACACAAAAATGTAAAAAAAAAATATATATAAATTTGTTTGAATCACCGTATGTGATAGATTCCCAGGGAAAGCAGGAAGTTGCTGAATTGTAAAAATTGTAATGCTAAGTTTTACGCTAATGATTGTCAGTGTAATGGTGTGTTATGAGCTTGACTGAGTCGAACTGCTTGATATCACAGTCACAGGAAGTGTGACGTGTGTTTTAGGAAGTGCTGTACTTTTTTCGCACAATTAAAAGGAAACTCACAGATAAATATTCTATCACTTATCACTGTCACTTCACGTCTGGATGGAAAATGTTTTATGAAGATTCTCCTTTCACACTTTTGATTGGGTAATACGTAACGTCACCGTTAGTTTGATTGGTCTTTTAACTGACTGCAAAGTGTTGTGAGAGTGTCAGACACGTAATCAATATTTCATGAAACATTATTATAAACAACAAATGCACGTGTAAGTCAAATAAAATCTCTATATTTTTAAAATAGAAATTGTCTATACAAAAACTTCACTATAGCTATTCTACGGATGTGCTGTTTATGTTGTTATCATTTTAGCCACCCTATTAAAATACCACTCTTTTTAGAGAAGTCTGTAGAGCTGTAAAAGAGAAAGACTGACTGCATTTCAATCAAAGAAATCATTTTTGTCTCGTATTTTAAGTTGTGATCACTGTATTTAAAGCGATGTTCATGGCCCCGCCTCTATAGCTCCGCCCCCTAGGCGCTGCACTATCGTCCTTTATTTTTCGGTATTAAAAGTGGTAAATCTGGTGTGTGTGTGTGTGTGTGTGTGTGTGTGTGTGTGTGTGTGTGTGTGTGTTTCTCACACACTTCGTGTACAGTACAGAGGTGTAAAGAGTACCAGACAACCATACTTGAGTAAAAGTACGGATATGTATTGTATAAGTGACTCCAATACAGTAAAGTATCGAATTTGAAATCGATTTTGAAAATCGAATTTGAAAAAAACTCGAAAATAAGAACTTGAAAATAGAAAACAAAGAAAAAACTCATTTTATTTTCTAATACAGAAGCGAAATGTAACACCTCAGTGTTTCAAAAATGGTCAAGTAAAATAAATAAAGAACAAAAAGAAAAGTCTCAATGAAACTCAGCAAATCATCAGCTGATGGCAAAATCACCTCATTCGGCTAAGAAATTAACCGCGATAAAAATCCATAATGGTTTGTCAAGCACAATCAAAATGTACCGAGTAACGGAACGTGTCCATTCAAATGTAGTGGAGTGAAAAGTACAGTTGTACAGTTGTAAAAAAAAAAAAAAGTTGTACTTTTTACACAAATGTAGTGGAGTGGAGAGTAAAAGTTGCTAGTTTTTGACACTCAGTACAAGTTTGTAGTAGCCAAAAACATACTTAAGTAATGTAACTAAGTACATTTACTCAAGTACCTTACACCTCTGGCACAGTATAATGGCTGTAGTTCAGATTGCGGTTCATTCTGTCGCGGTTTGTGGAGATTTCATCATCTCTCTCCCGAGTCGAAGCTGGTCTGACTGGTCCAGCCGGTTCAGTGACGTAAAACGCTGATTGTGAGTGAAAGGGCTCGGTGTGTTTACAGGTGTGTGTGTGTGTGTGTGTGTGTGTGTGTGTGTGTGGTGGGCGGACAAGTGGGTGAAAGAGCGTTGCAGTTCACATAAGTGCGTCTCAAAAATGTTCTTGCACAAGTTTACGTTCAGTTTATTCATTAGCACTTTTAAAGCCTGGATATATTTATATAAACTGTGTGCGTGTAGGGAGATATATACACTGATATAAATATATTTTTACAACACACGTAAACAAAAAACAAACAAACAAACAAACACACTACTATATCACACAGAGAGTCTACTATGCAATAAAAAAACTTGTTGTTTTCTCACTAATGAAAACAGCATAAAAACTCACCAACTAACTCACTAATGAAAACAGTCTAAAAATCTCTCGACTCGTGAAGCAAACATCATTATTGTAAATTACTAGTACACAGAGAGAGAGAGACAGAGAGAGAGAGAGAGAGAGAGAGAGAGAGTGAGCGACTAATGACTGGGATTGTCGCTTTAAACACACGTTTATAGCGTTGTCGTTGAGTTGTATGTACATTATATAGGGAATGGAGACCTTGACAAGACCAAAGTTATTAGCTTCTTGTTCAATGTCTGTGTAGAGATCTCTGTCGAGGTGTCAAACGCTAAGCATCTCTGTGGAACACGACTCTTCGCTACGATTAAAGATTCATCTAGACTCATTTAGATTAGATTTCGACCGGAAGTGAAATTAGGACAGAAGCCGAAGCCAAAAGCAAGATGATAACCAGTAATTAACTAGTGGTCAATAACAAAGCCAAAATTAAAAGAAATGTACTACACTTTCGGTCAACACCAAAAATATTTGAACCGAATAATTAGAAAACGTGTGTAAAGTCATCTTCTCTTTAATCAAACTGCCTTCACAGATCCCATTAATTATGTAATTCAAATGTAAAGTATAAAATGTAAAGCTGATTAAAGTTACAAGATAGCAATATTGTGAGAAAACATGGTGGGCATTTAAACAAAAAAGGTAGAACACGAGCAGCTTTAAGGACAGTAAAAATGTGGTTTGGAGTCGGAGACGGTGATGAGAAGAGAGGACCTAGTTTCTTGGATTGGCCAATGAGAATTGGCAAATGGGCCAATGAGAAGCTTGCATGTGCTGTACGCAATATTTCAACTCTTTTAAACTCAAAACAAAAAAAATCATAAACACGCTTACATGATCTTGTTTTGTTGTAAGAAGGAGCGATTGAAGCAATTTGTTGTAAAAAGAGACAATATGTTTACATAAGGTAATTAATTATCCAAGTAACCATCAGTGTGTATTGTTATGTGAGCAGAGACTTGGCTGTATTTCTACTTGTTAGACACTCCCATGACGGGGGCGCTGTTGTTGCCTGTCTGTTAAATAGAGCAATAGAGCAGATTTTCCACTGTTTGGAGTCTCTTTATAAGGCGTATCTTTATAAGAGTTATTTGAACAAGTTGTTGTTTTACCTCATTACATGAGTTTCTGTTCAGATTCTATGATAGAATGTTAGATGCTCTTATACACACGATTCTTCTTCTTATTATTATTATTCAAATTCAAGCCGTTAGCACTGAAGCTCCAATCAATGAAGGACGCAAATATAATGCATATATTAGGGTGGAGGGCCGTTCTTAACCTATTCGGAAAAGATAACGTTAAGAAAAAGTATCATTTGAGATTTCCTTAACCTTAAAAACGTAATTTGATTCAAAGACGTTCTTTGCATTGGCCAACTAGCGGAGAGTGAATTCCTTTCAAAGTAAAAATGTTAAGTCGAACCAAAGTAAAATGATTAGGGTGACTGAGAATATGACTGGAATGAAGTGATGGAATCCTGTCACAGTATACGTCACCTTATAAAGCCCACACACACACACACACACACACACACACACACACACACACACACACACAGGATGTAAATGTTTTGATCCACCTTGACGTTTGCGGCTCTTTTCTATTTTCCAATAATGAGAGTCTGGAAACAGCAGTGGTTTAAATATTCATTCATTTAATAGAAAGTCCAGGAGTAGAACAACAACAGAATTGCAAATCGAAGTGTAAAAAAAACCAACACAAAACCGCAATAAAAGGATCTCAACCTTTCTACAATCGCACACATTGCAACAGCAAACCAAGTCAAAGTAAATGTATTTACAGAGCACAGAAGGCAACGAGCGGAGGAAATATAAAGTTGTACGACATCCGACAGAGAAGGAGAAAACAACAGAGGTGGTGGATTCCAGGAGACATGTTCCTGACATTCACCTGCACGAGGCTGAAAAAACAGAAACTTTTTTACCTCAAGAATTCGTTTTGTTTTTCTCGGGTCGATGAAGCGACAAAACACGGCAAGACTGAACGGAGAGCCTGTTCTAACACAAGTGCAGGACGCGAGGAACTTTGGTCACGCTGAAGGTTCTAGTCGCTCTTCAGCGCGGCCTTCTTCAGGCGAGGAACCAGGAGATGGCACAGAAGGCAACGAGCGAAGGAAATATAAAGTCGTACGACATCCGACAGAGAAGGAGAAAAGACAGAGGAGGTGGATTCCAGGAGACATGTTGCTGACATTCACCTGCGCGAGGCTGAAAAAACTGAGGCTGAACGGAGAGCCTGTTCTAACACAAGTGCAGGACGCGGGGAACTTTGGTCAGGCTGAAGGTTCTAGTCGCTCTTCAGCGCGGCCTTCTTCAGGCGAGGAACCAGGAAGACGGCGCCGTCGGCCGTGTGCTGGAGCGAGTACTGGTCCGGGGAGAAGGGCTTCCCTCGCTCGTCCCGCAGCCGGCTGAAGACCTCCTGGTACAGGGCGCTCAGCTGATGCTTCATCTCCTTCAGGCCGGCGGCGCGGCGGCTCTTCTCCTCCGTCAGACGCTCCTTCTCTTCCTTCAGCGAGTCCAGCTCGTACTCCAGGCCCACGATGTTCTCCAGCTTCCGCTTGCGGCAGTTCTGCGCCGCCACCTTGTTCTTGCCCCGCCGGCGGATGTCCCGGACCAGGGCGAGCTGCGCCTCGTTCAGCTGGTGCTTGGACATCATCTCGTTGAAGTCGTCCACGGGCAGGTTGATGATCATGTCCACGGTGAAGGGGATGCGCAAGGCCTTGGCTCTCTGCTCGTCACGGGACAGCCGCGCCTCCGAGCGCTTCTTCTGCTTGTCTTTGGTGAAGGGGGGCTTGGAGTGACCGCCCGCCTCCACCGGCTCAAACTTGGGGTTGGTCAGTCGCGGCTCCGGCGACTCGTTCTCGGCCAGAGAGGTGAAGCTTCCCTCGGTGAAGCAGACCAGCGGGAACATCTCGGCGCAGTCGGACTCGGCGCTTCCCGGACTCCCGGTGTCTTCCGAGTCGGAGTCGCTGAAGCCCGCAGACTCGTTCCCCTGCAGGGACTTTCCCGGGGAGCTGGCGTCCAGAGACAGGCCGGAATCCGAGTCGGGGAATTCCGCCCCCAGCTCCGGGTTGCCGGGCGAGAAGCTGCGGAGGTCCATGGTGCTGCCGGGACGGTCCGTGGTCTCTACGGGGGTCTCCGCCTCGGGGTAGAACAGCTGGCCGAACTCCTCCGCTATGAAGTCGGGCGCCATGCTGGGGCCGTTGAGACTCATCTGGCTCAGGCTCGGAGACGCTGTGGAACTGAAGGAGCCGCTGTAGGAGCTGATGTACTCGGGAGGACACACTTCCAAGTGGCTAGAGGAGAGCGGGTCTACGTCGGATAGAAACTGGCGGAAGTTGGGCTCGGGCGTGTCTGCGGGGGGACTCGGGTTGAAAAGGGCGTCCAGGTTCTCTTGCATCGGCAGAGCGAGACACTGCTCCAGTAGAGAAAAGCAGACAGGAGCGCAGTGTCAACACAACGGTTCTGAAAATCAATTATAGCTGCAGGATCAAGCAGTAAATTAATATCAAACTCAAGTCCATTTGTTGGATTCAAACAAGTCAAAATTAGCGCGTTAACGCATGCGAATAATTTTACATATGCAATTGCGTTGTTTATTCTTAACGCAGTAAGGATTCATTCGATGTTCGATGGATTCATTTTGTAAGTCGATGTACCACCGTATTTGGTTGTTGTGAAATAAGTATAATACAATTTTCAAGCATTTTCAAGCACTTCATTTAAAATTCAAGCATATTTAAGGCCTTGAAAACACATAATTAATATAATGTTCAGGGTTAAAAAAAAAAAAAATCCAGAATTGTGAAAGAACCGTGATCTTTAATCTAAGGACGTGCAATGAATCGGGACTTTTTTGCTTTAAAACTTTGCCAGATGGATCCGTCGTAGATGGAACAAATTATGTGTACAGTATATTGCAAAGCGGAAATCTCTATGCACTGAAGTATTACTTCTAATAAAGAAGGGAAATCCCTCGCTCCATCTCTCAAACGACTGCGCATGTGCCGATCATTTTTTGGATATCGCAAAAGAATGGTGAATTGAGAAGAGACTACTTTTATTTTTACACGTGCCCAGCACCGCACACAATTTGCAAAAAAAAAAATTACGATTTACATTCCCTACAGTAGATTTGAAGATGCGGAATGTCGCAAGATTGTCGGGCATGTTAATCACAGTCAAGCCAACAATCGAGAATTAAAAGAACATCAGGTTGTGTGTGAACTGACAGAAGCTGTTCTCGCTCACTCAACATCTGAATGTAGGAGAAGACTAAGACAACTTTATTCTACATTATAATTGTTTAAGAATGTGTTTAACTTTATAACGAGTAATTGTTTGTAGTCTTTCCTCAACGTTACTTTACATGTTTTCCATGTCTATAGTCTGGACTTTTTTTTGGAATCCTCCTGAACATGAAAATATTTTTTTTCCTGCCATTGATTGTTTTGAAACCGATTATTATTCTTTTACTTTAGTATCACCCCACAGTACTCATTTTCCATGTTTTTTTTCCCCCAAAAAAACTTATGTAACATGCTTTTTTATTACAGCTATTACGATCTTTTATCGTATTTGTGTGTATGAAAAATCTGTCTGAATTTACGGGAGCTTTTTGGAACTTCTTATGGCACTCATTTTTAACGACTTTGCGTTGGTCTGGAGCTAAGAAAAGCGCTATATAAATAAACTGGAACATGTTCATTGATTCCTGATTCATGCCATTTTTGCTTTACCAAACTGCTGTCATCACGGATTAATTTCGTAAGTCGCGGTACAACTGTATTTGTCGTGAAATAAGTATAGTTACATTTTCCAGCACTTTTAAGGCCTTGAAAACACACCACGAAAAATGATGTTCAGGGTTAAAAGTGTAAAATAAAAAAAAATAAAAAAATCCAGAATTTTGAAAGAATCATGACATGTAAGGGAAAAATTGTGAGATTTTTACCCAGAATTTTTTTTACTCATTTTACTTTTTTACTCAAATCTGTTTACTCATTTTACCCAGAATCGTCCAGCTCTAACAGAAAGCTACAAGGGTTTTGTGAGCATTAGGATCTGAAGAAAAACAACTGCAGAAACGGTCCCAAACCACAGCGTGAGCTCAGAGCTTCGGCTGAGTGTTGCTTAGCAACCAGGTTGTTTACACCTTAGCCAGCCACACTAAAGCCGACGCCGCCGAGTCTCGGGAGCTTCTGTCTGATAAAAACACAACTGAACCATCACTGACGCTCCGACCCAAATCAGAGGCACGAGTTAAAATTCAGACGCCATCGGTTTTATATCGGCATTTATTAGACTTTAATTACAGACTGTAATTTTAGTCGACCTTGAAGTTAATTTAATAGACCTTACAGCTAGGAGACCTTAAAGGCAAACTTTGTAGTCTAACTTTATTTAAAAGTGAGAAATTTGATATCTGCCATTTTCAATACCGTACATTTAAAGTATTTTAAAAGTAGTACTTTTTTATACGTAAATATAAATTATTTATTTTTTCACATAAATATAAATAATATAATTCGATTTTTATACAAATTCTTTTAAAAGTAGCCCCTGCCTTTATTCTAATTGTTTTTTTTTAAAGAGACCAGAGAGAAAGAGAGAGAATGAGAGAGAGAGTGAGAGAATGAGACAGAGAGAGAGAGAGTGAGAGAAAGAGAGAGAGAGAGACAGAGAGAGAGAGAGAGTGAGTGAGACAGAGAGAGAGAGAACCAGTAGGTGAGACTGAATAAGACACACACACACACACACACACACACACACCAAACGTGTTAAAAAAAAATGGACGCAATTAAGCACCTAAAATTTTTACAAAATTAAAAAAAATTAATCACGTGCGTTAACTCGTTAACTTTGACAGCCCTAAGAACGACATATGGAAGCATTTTCAAGCACTTCATTAAAATTCAAGCATCATCAAGGACGTGAAGCCTGAGCATCACTTGAACACCAAGACACTCTCACGAGGAAACGTCCTGGGCTCTTACCTGCAGCTCCGGAAGTGACAGCAGCTCCATCCAGGCCAGGTCCAGAGGCGCGGGCGGAGAGCGGGTGCTGACGGGGGTCATCAGGTCACTGGCGGGATCCAGGGGAGGCGGGGCCGACTGCACACAGCTGTGTTACTCGCCACGCCCACAAACACAGCTGTGCGTGTCCGTCCGCCTCACGGTCAGTTACCTGGCTGGGCTCCTCTAGAGGAAAGGTCTCCGCCAGGAGCTGCATGCACTCGTCAAAAGACATGGTGTCTCCGGCCTCCAGCGGGAACGCCCCATTCTGCACACGGAACGTCACTTTTGTATTTCCGGATTTTTGCAAATATAAGATTTTTCAGGCACAAAATAACAATTCCTTCTTTCTACTCCCTTTCAAACATGTATTGAGGAAATTGACATTATGAACGTATTATTATTGTTATTATTTTGTGGCTTTATGTTGTTGTTAATACTTGTCATGTAGATGTTTGAATAAATAAATAAAAATTCCAAGAAATTGCTCATTTTTTACATGTCTGGTTCAATCTCGTTAATATTCTCCTAAACATGCTATTGTTTCTGTATTTAACAAACCTGACTTGTGACTTGTAAAAATTTGATATCGTTTTACTTGAATGCTAGATGACAATAAGTCGATTCTAGTGGTCAGGACTTCATTTCCCAAGAGTCTTTGCAGACAGTTGGTTTTTTTGTTCTTTGCTTGCAATCTTCACATTTTCATTTGAAACAATTTTTTTCGCATGTTTTTCTTTTCTTGTTAGGATTTCTGGCCCAAATGTAGTCTACCACCACAATAATTTAGCAATATTGTGCAAAAAATAACACTTAAATCACAATTTGTGGACTAATATTAAAAAAAGCAGTGAATGTCACAGTATACTACATTCGCCAAACTAGTCCCACACTTTCTGATCAAGCAGCTGTCAATCACATTCTCACCAGCCAATCAGAGTAAGGCCGCCCCCACGTGGAACTTGGGCCAGAAATCCAAACGAAAAAAAAAAACGAATGAAAAATTCGAAGCGAAAAAAAAAAAGGTTTCAAACAAAATTGTGAAGATTTTGCAAAAAAACATAAATAGTAAGCATTTCTGTTCGCTTATTAGAAATGTACGTTTGATATTTTTGCCACTAATCTGATTGCATAGTAGCACAGCTTGTGCAGAATACTTGTAAATATTAAAATACTTCAGATTATATACAAAGTAAAAAAACAATTCAAATCCAAAAAGTATACAGAGTTCTTTTAAGCTAATGGTTTAAGCAAGAGCTTAAAAGGTTGTACTTTTCTGTAAATGTAAAAATGAGGTGTGTTTCAGTTGTTGGTGTAAAGTTGTGGAATGAACAGAGTGATGAATTTAAAAATGTACTTCTTTGGCAAAATGTAAAAAAAAGTCTAAAAAACAAAATGCATTGGTCACTATAAATAAAAAAAAAAAAAAAAAAAAAGAATTGTACTCCTGCTATTCTTGATCTGTATTTTGTTGTAGTTATTTCTTGTCGTTTCTGTTGTTGGTTGTAAAGCTGATTCAGTTCAATTTAAAACGATGTGGACAGTGGACAGGCAACTATAAGCCTATTTTCCTTTTTTTTTTTTGGTCACTTTTATGCAAAATTGTCTGCTGGACGGAATGTCTAATGATGGATTTCGGACCAAACAATAAAATTGAAAATCGAACTACAAAAACCGTACTTTATGGCCAGTCGTATGTTCCAAGTAGATGAAACAGTTCCAAATATCAGCGCAGGTCAGGAGTCCCGAAACACCCTCAGACCCTACAGGGTTAATGTAAGTCAAGCCGTCGTCTGGCGTCACAAACCTCATCATCTCAGTCCAGCAATTACGCCAAACCCTCCGTCTCCAGGCAACCAGGCCAGTAACGCGAGGCGTGCGCGACACATGAGCAGAGCCACGCCCTGGTCTCAGATGTGTGTGTGTGTGTGTGTGTGTGTGCGTACCTGTGAGGCGGCGGGCTCGCTGCGCGGCACAAACTCCCCCGTCTCCTCGTCCAGCTGGAGCTGTGCCAGCAGAGCCTTCTCCCGCTCCCTCAGCCGCCGCTGAAGCTCCTCCTCTTCCTGCTCGCGCCGCCGCCGAAGCTCCACCTCCTTCTGTCTGTAGCTGAAGTCAAACACTTCCCGGCCGGCGCCCAGGTCCACGTCCTGCCTCCACAGGATGTCGATCAGCTCCGTGTCCTGCAGAAAGACCAGACGCCGTGAATAATAGATGGAACACGTGTCACGCGTCTTTGATGGGCAGAGGTGTGAAGAGTAGCAGAGTAATACTTGAGTAAAAGTACGGGGACGTGCTGTGGAAGTGACTCCGATACAAGGAAAAAGACTTGAGTCAAAGTAGCAAAGTGTCGATTTTTGAAACAACTTGAGTATTTTACTCGTACTGAATTTAGGCTGAAATGAAACAAAGAATAGTGAAAAACACCATGTTAGTGAGGTTTTATTCACCAATACAGAAGTGAAATGTTTCAAAAATGTTGAAACACAATAGCTAACGAACAAATAGTCAGTCTCAATCAAACGTGCAAAATAAAATAAATACAATTCCTAGCTGACAGTGATGTGACTCTACTGAAGTCATATGAGTCTTTGCCTACAATAGACATTTATTCACGTTGCACCAAAAGAAATCAAGTTGAAATATAGTCACGTCACGGTGTTTTTTGCCAAGTTAGGTTTGGCAACATTACAATATACCATTGTAAAGTCAGGGAAGATCTGTAGAGTTTAACTTCACATTCAATTCACTTTAAATTAACATTAAATAGACTCGTCTACTTCAGTGCGTTTCCTCAAATTTGATGGTGATGGCGACAAAAAGCTCTACTTTTTGCGGGCCAAAAATTACATTTCCCACAATGCCTTTCGACTACGGTAGCCACCACAGTGTTTTATGTTATTTGTCTTGATTCACTTGGACAGTTTGATCCTTCATTAATGGATTCATGCGTGTTTTCATAAGCTGACAAAACTTTAAAGGATTAACGTTAGAGCAACAAGCAAACTTTGGTTTTCTACGCAACTGCACTCGTCACTTGAATGGGTTATAATAAAAGAAAATTGGTTATTTAACATTAAGGAGTAGTTAAATTTTTTTTTTTACATTACATTTGATTACATTTAGTTACATTTATAAGCTGTATGATCTATATTATAAGCTCTATAAAATGATTCCGTGTGCTTTCTGGTTCTGACCAATCACAGACCTCAGGACCGTGGTGTTCATCTGACCAATCAGCAGCCAGCACTGAGACAGATACGTCACGTCATGAAACTATAGCGCTTTTCTTAGTTCGAGACCAACGCAAAGTCGCTGTGCAAAATGGGGAAAAAATAGTCTGTTAATAGAGAAAAAAGAAAAAGTAACTATGTCCATACACGAAACCCAGGGAGCCAGGGATCATGGGAGCTGTAGTCCGTGGCGATGGGACTATGAGCTGTGGCCAGAAGAGCTGGTGTAATGAGGCTAGAACAAAGGTCACGGCGGGTCACTGGCTTCAGCTGGAGGCGGAGCTCGGCACTAGGGCTTACTTTCAGACTCAGTCGTGTTTAGAGGAGCAACTTGCTCTTTATTATTCTCTCATTAGAGCTGCCAGTAGAATAGAATGACTTTGTTGCCAATGCCAACGGACATCTTTTTTTCCCCTAATTTTTGAAAACAAATAAATAACGGACATTTTTCTTTTTTATAGACTATGTGTTCCCTAATTCACATAGCGACTTAGCATTGGTCTCGAACTAAGAAAAGCACTATTTAATGATAAAAATGTATATATTTTTTACAAAATAAAATAATACTTTAATAAAGTAAACTTTATTGTCATTGTATCCCTGGGTTACAATGAAATTAGTATTGCTACTCTGTTTGGTGCAGAAGAACAGACTGACAAACCAATATAAATAGCCACAATATAATAAAACAGGGCAAAAAGAAACTGAATAAATACAACACAAGTACTTAAACTAAAACATTTAAATTGTACATATTACTACAATTATTGCCCACATTACAGTAGAGTACCGTAGTGTAGCACTAAATGTATTACAATAATAATAATTGAACCTTTATTAAATTTACCTTTATTCCGTCATAGTGGCCTTTTATGTTTTATGTGGCCTATCTACTACAGGTTTTAGTATATTAATCAATGTATGCTTCTATAAATATGCAAATGTTCCTTATTCAAATCAATTATAATCACTTTTATTGTCACATCACCACAGTGACAATAAAAGTGGTAAGATTAGACTTGAATAAGTAATATTTGCATGTTATAGGCCGACTGAAGGAAAGCGTCTGTGTGGCTGAATCCATTAGTCTGGTCTGGTTCTTCTTCTCTCCTGCCCCTGAGGAACATCTCACGCCTGCTGTTAGAACCGGTTCAGACCCGTGCTAGTCTCAGGTGAACCGGGTTCAAACCAGCGCCTGATGCTGTGATCCCGCTGGTGTTAGATTTCAGCGTTTCAAAATGAGGGCGAGTTGTTCCTGTTATCGTGAGCTGTTCTTGCTGCCAACAAGATGCTCACAAAACGCTTACGTCAAAGCATAAATCTGGATCTACACACACAGCGGAGAACAATACGGTCCATTCGTCTAGGGCTGGGCGATTCATTGAAAAGTAATCGAAACTTAGCACGGACAATCGTTCCAATTTTTCCAGGACGATTATTTCGACTACTTTCCCTTTAAGAACGCAAGGAGTCACGTGACCTCGCTCTGATCATGGATGGCTTACAACACGAGCCGCAAAGACCAAAAAATAATATACACAGTCTCCGTCATTTGGTCAAATTTTGGCTTCAGGAAGTAAAACAGAACCAAATGAAGTCAAGTTTAGTCGGTTCAGTCAGAAAAACGGTAACGACAACGCGACAAAATTGTAGCCTCCTGTTTGCTACTATAATATATGCAAATATCACTTATTCAAACCAAATCTAATCACTTTTCTCTTTGGCTGGAAACATTTTTACGTTACTTGCGTCAGGTCCTGCCTGCTTTTAAACAAAAATGCGTTTTACTTTATTAAGGAATCACTCACTTGTATTATGTCACCGTATGTATTGTACCAAACGTGTCAGTGAACTATAAGAGCAAAACTACAGAATTACAGAAAATAATCGTTCATTAATCGTAATCGTGTTAAAATGTTCAAATAAACTCCAGAGGTGGAAGGGTCGCTACCATTTATAATAATGATATCAAGATGAATAATAAAAAAAAACTCAAACTTTAATTTAACTGTGCTACATAGGCTACACATGTCTTAAAAGTACAATAAACACGCACCACCAAAAAGAGTTTCAGTTTGACTAGAAACGGAGTAAAATTGTGGAATAATTCAAGGGAAGCGGGAAAGCTATGAACTAACCTAAAACATTTCAACAAAAAGTTAATTCAAATTACATTAAAAACGCCAAATAATTAAACTAATTTGTGATAGGTTTATTTTATGTCAAAGGTGTAAGTTAATTTATGATGTTCAAATTCATATTCAAATCGTATTGGTCACATACAAATTATACGTGGTACGACATGGAGTGAAATGTGTATTTGATCGTTCCAGCATTAAAACATAAATACAAAACAAAAAAATAAAAATACGATAAAAACAAGATAAAATATGTTATTCCAAATGTGCAAAGATAAATACAATGAAAGATAGAGTCGAAATACGATAAAAACAAGATATAAAGATGAAATATGAAATTAAAAAAACATGATGTCGCTGTGGATAATCTCCATGTGTTAAAGTGGAATATAAAAGGGGGCGGGACTAGATAAATTGTACTTCTTTCTACAAACATATATTATGAAGATTCTATTGGTATTATTATTATTATGTTGTGGTTTTATGTTGTTGTTGTTGTTGTTATTTGTTATGTAAACATGCTTGATAAATAAACAAACAACTGTTTACACCGTCGACCCCAGAGGGTTAATCGCTTTAATTTTGCCCTACACTTCGGCTTTTTACGTCCCGGGACGTTCCCACCACTGCTGCTCCGGGAAGAACCGAGGCGTTTTCAGGCCAGCCAGGAGACTCCGTCTCTTCCTCGTGTCTTCCTCACAGGGGGAAGACCATCACCACAGGGGCTCCACGAGACGTCAGTTTGTCACCAACCATGATGAACAAGACCGTGCTTGTGTCGCGGTGTAGCTGCACTAGGCCAGGATGGATTTGTAAGATAGGATTGTAAGATAACTTCAAGTTCAAGTTTATTCATATAGCGTTTTTCATAGTACAGAACGGGGAAAGATAGTTTTTAAAGAAGAAACATGTCTATTGTTCATCTGTGTTCAAAAATTAGGAAAAGGAGTCAGTTAAAAAAAAAAAGAAGAATGTCCATTGTTCATCAGTGTTCAGACTATAGGCTATGACCGGAAGAGCAAGCTAGATCTCGACAGTGGCTAGGAAAACAAAACCTCTCACTAATTGCAGAGGTGTAAAGAGTTGACAGCCATACTTGAGTAAAAGTACAGATACTTACAGTAGAAATAACTCCATTACAAGTAACAAGTCGCCAATTTCAAAAAGACTTGAGTCGAAGTAGCTATGTCCAATTTTAAAAGACCTTAAGTATTTTACTTGTACTGAATATAGAAACAAAAAAAAAGAAATGTGAAAACAAACTCTACTTGTGAGGTTTTGTTTTCTTATACAGAAACGAAATTGAACACCTCAATGTTTTACAAATGGTAGAACAAAGAAGAGAAAAAACAACAAATGGTCGAATGTGCAAAGAAAAAAAGTAGATATATAAAATAAATTCTGATTAGTAAACTATATATATATATATATATATATATATATATATATATATTATAATATAATAAAATGAGTAAAACATAGGGGTGGGACGAGACACTTTTCCTTTTCCCGAGACGAGACGAGACACTAGGTTCACGAGATCGAGACGAGACGAGATTTAGATTTTTTTTTTTTAAATAAAAAAACCTTCGATATAATATAAGAAGGAGACCATATTTATCTGTATTTTATTTAACTAAAACATTCAAAGTTGATGCAACGTATTTTTCACCAATTGCATGCAGTCATAACCAGATAACACACATAATATTGATCATACAAAATATGATGCCATAAATTGCCAGGCGAGTAATTTTCACAAAATGTTTAAACTGTCAATAAGTAATAGAAATCCATCAAGCGCAGACATTAAACACTATTTAAACAAAGACAAGTTTTCCAGTAATTGTAAAGAATGGTAGAATCATTTTGGCATCAAGTTCAACTCAACATCAATCTACTTCATTATGATTAAATTCACTGTGTTCATTTTAGGCTCTAAAAAACAGCATGTTATTGAAAGTGTCAACTGGTCCAGGTCACAATTTAGATGAGAGAGAGAGGAGAGAGGAGAGACGAGAGAAGAGAGAGGAGAGAGAAATAGAGAGAGAGAGAGAAGAGAGAGGAGAGAGAGAGAGAGAGAGAGAGAGAAGAGAGTAGTAGAGAGATGAGGAGAGAGCGAGTAGAGAGAAGACGAAGATGAGAAGAGAAGAGTTGAGAGCCATGGACAGAAGCGGTAGGAGAGAGAGAGAGAAAGCGGCTTCCTACTTTGCTTTGTTGTTCGGGTATTCGTCTAGCTTTTCTTGTCCTGCATTTCTTTTCTTTTTTTTTTAATTTTTCGTGAAACCATGATTTCCAACCGAAAACAGACTTTTTGGTCAAAATAAACAAGCAATTTTTCCTCGGCGCGCCCGTCATACGTTCTCTTAAAGGCAAGCGCAGAAACGGAGCGGCGCATATGCGCGTCCCCCGCGGTTGTGAATCGATTTAAAATTAACAGTCTGTTACACTGCTTTCTGTGTTCGATTAGCAATGTCCGTGCCGTCATTGATAGTTGTAAGTTACAACTTGTAACGAAACGAACGTGTTATACTGTATTGAAGGGTTTATATACTTGTATAAATATCAAATCCATTAATTATCACGGTATCCACGGTATTGCAAATATATCAAAAATGGCGCCAAATTCTCGCGATATCACGAGATTCAATTGGAACGAGATCTCGTCACACCCCTAGTAAAACACATTCTTCCTCTTCTGAGTATTCAAGGTCAAGTTTGAGTAGCTACTCAAGTGATTAGGATGGTTTCCTGTTTTCTTGTCATAACCGCAGCCACTTGCTTAACACCAACAATCCAGACGATAAATTGAATAAAAAGCAACACTTCTCTTACATATTTACATGTGCGCTTTGAGACAGTTAAAACTGTGATAAGCGCCTTACAAATACTCATTATTAGTATTATTATTATTATTATTATTATTATTATTATATTGTCTGATGGAGGAAATTAAATCGATGCCAGCTTGTCGTGCACAATCACAATGTAACGAGTAACATTAAGAGTCCGTTCAAATGTAGTGGAGTAAAAGGTACTCAAGTACTTGTCAATTACTCAAGTACTACTCAATCAGAAACGCAGTGGAGTAGAGAGTAAAAGTTGCTTATATTGTTGATACTCAGTACAAGTACAACACAAGTACAGTACAAAGTAGCAAAAAACATACTTAAGTAAAGTAACGAAGTCCATTTACACCTCTGACTAATTGTTCATAAATCATATATTTCTCAACATTTGCAGTTGTTTTTCTTTACTCTGCAAGTCTCATTAGATGATTAACAGTTAGCGATCTGTCACGAGTTAGTCTTTTTAAGAATGTTTACCTCAAAATATCACAATTCAGGACAGACGCGTTTCTACATATTGATATTTAAATCGTATATGTTATACATGTGTTGTTGTTGTTGTTGTTGTTGTTGTTTGCGAAAAACCGAGCCGCGCCTGCTGTTTTCCTTCGGTTGAGTCTTCTTATCTCCTCTCATAACTTATACTTTCATTCTACTTTGTAAACCGTAAATCCTGAGATTATCCGAAGGGTCGCGTCTCAACGTCAGGATGCGGGACTAAAGTAAACAGCCACATTCCAGATCGGAGCCGCCTGTCATTACGCAACGCGCCGTGACCCGCACGCACGCGCAGAAGAGCGAGGCGTGCGCGCGCCTGGGGAGCGAGCACGCGCACGCGCCTGAGATCACACGCGATATCATCATCAAAAGTGTAAAGAAGACAGCTCGTGACGAAAGCGAGCGCCGTCTCCATCAATCTACACTTCTTTAATCCAATGACACACTTAGTTTGTCTTTCCGCCACAACGCGTAGTTTTGTGTCGGACGTTAGTTCCTCGAGAAAGACGGAATTAGCGTGCGCGTGAAGCAAAAAGTTACACGCTGACATTCAGAAACGGGCAAGATGTGATTCTGAAACTTTTTAGGAATCACGGGATTACGCGGAAGTGAAAGACACGCTCGCCCCAATAACACAGCAAAGAAGAAGAAGAAGAAGAAGAAGAAGAAGGGCAATAAACACATCACATAACACAAAGATCAAAGGACGGAATGATGTAACGTTACAACAACCGACACTTCCGAAACGGATTTGTGCTACAGCAAACACGTCACCGCCATCCTTCTGAATTCAACGTAGTGGATCAATACAATCGTTATTTACCTGTTGGCTTGTGTGCATTTTTGCCATGTCCATCTCCATTCTGTCTGAGGGACGATCTCTCCTCTGATGCCGCGGTTCCTGGCGTGTTTATTTGCGTCTGTTAGTAGTCCTCGAGAGCCGAATAAGCGAAGAGTCCCAACAAGTGCGTCAGATTATCTTTACGGGACGTAACGCTTTGAGAAGGAAATGGAGTTGTGAAAATGTAAAAGCGGCCACTGTGTGACTCCGCCCACGCCACACTCTGACCAATAGGACGCCGGCTCCTCGCTCTCCCGTTAGACTCCCCTTTCGCTTTCAGGCACAGTTAGTGATGATGAAAGCCGTTTAAATCTCATCCAGGAGGGAAGGTTTAAACCTCTTCACACAGCGATGCTCGATACGTCTATCAATAGCAGATGTGGAAGAGAATAAAGCGAGACTAAAGCGCAGGAGTCGCCCCGCTCGCTGTCATCTAGCGACCCCTGTTGTTGAGGATGTGCTTGTCCATTTCGAGTCTGGAACTTTTGAAACCTTTCGACTATATTCTCGGGTTTAACTATTAGAACTTCTCGGTTTAAACTAATGTGTTACCAAACTGCCCTTTATTGCGTCAGAAGCCTGCTGGTAAAACATCAACTCTTGTGGCTGGAGTGAGACGTGTGCAAAGGTGAAAGTGTGTGAATAATGAGGCTTCCAGTGTTTGTTTACAACTTTTCAACAACATTTACATTTTTGTCACTTAAGTTAGACGAATCGGTATTTTATGCCAACATTTAGGCCAACATTTCTCTCCAAGTTAGACACTTGCTCACTGGAACAAAACGTGTCTGCCAGCAAATCACCTATCTATCTGTCTGTCTCTCTGTCTGTCTGTCTGTATCTGTCTGTCTGTCTATTTGTCTCTCTGTCTGTCTGTCTCTCTGTCTCTCTCTCTCTCTCTCTTTCTCTCTCTCTCTCTCTCTCTCTCT
>CM051494.1:33508959-33521459 GCA_028031935.1 Paedocypris micromegethes | reverse complement strand
AGGATCTGGAGCGTCTGGTTCGTCGTCTAAAATGCGTGTGTGTGTGTGTGTGTGTGTGTGTGTGTGTGTAGGAACTCTGGAGTCACCATCTCGCTAGATCAGATCTCAATGTTTCCACTGAACATTACTCATGGTTGCGTGATCCAAACCAGTTTCTGAAGAGGCTGTGGCCTAAAGTTTCAGAAACTAGGTTTACATTGGTATAAACTGGTGTAAACCAGGTAGAAAGTGTCTTGTAGCTCTGGCGAGACGTCAGAAACCAGACTTTATCTCAGCTCAACTTGATTTGTCAAGCAGTTTAATTTATAGAAGTTATAGTCGACTTTTGTAACATAGAACTTTAAAACAGAGAAACATTGTAGTCCTGCACACAGATTACATTTAGAATTATATTTCTGGTAGAATTAAGGATTTTTAAAACGGGCATTTTTGTTTGATGATAAATAAGAGGTGAAGACAAACGTCACATTACTGATAGCTAGTGTATTGTATGTATTTGACCATCTGTGTAGCAGCTGAAAGCAAAACATCTACAACATTTGTTTTTTCATTTATCTGTTGTAGAAAATCCACATTGTACCAGTTTATTTATTTTGGCAGTTTACTGTCCTGGGATTATTTATTCCAACACATGTTCATGTTCCAGTCTTGTGTTTTTTTCCTCATTTAAAAAAAAAAAAAAAAAAGCAAAAAAGACTCTAACATTGTTGCAGTTTTTCCTTCGAGCATTGGTAATTTTTAATAACATAAACACTAATAATTACTTGTTTATGTCCTGTCGTCAAACTCACTAACTAATATCAGTAATTCTCTGTAAGGTTTAGCACAGTGTTCATTTTGACAAAGATTTTTTATTTAGTTTCAGTCATAGTCATTTTTGTTTTGTTTTTATTCGTTGAGGAAAGTGTCAATAAATGTAGTTATAGTTTTCGTCCCTGAGCGGGAGTTTTTATATAGTTCTCGTTTAGGATTCGTCAGGGGAAAATATTTCGTCACTGAAATGAACACTGGCTTAGCATATAGATAATCCTATTGTATTCTAAATATTAGTTGTAAAATGAATGTGTTTGATATCACGTCAACGATCAGACGTTAAAAATGTCTTAGGCCACGTAAGACACCAGAAATCTAATTCCAATAAGATAGTATAAAATTGATGAGTGAGTATTAGCTACAGCTAAGGTTGATTGAAACTTTACATTTAGAATAGAATAGAATGCCTTCATTGTCATAGCGTCTTTGCGTTGGTCTAAGAAAAGCGCTATATAAATGAACTTGAACTTGAACTCGTTGTATCACAGGGTTGCAGTGAAATTAGTTGCAAAAGAAAGATGAGATAACCGTAAAATATACACACTGACTAAATATAAATAGCTATACCAATATAAATAGCTTTTAAACCATTAAACTATAGTTCAAAATATAGAAGACAAGAGACCGTGACTTAGCGTGACACAGGTCTCACAAAACGCATTAAAGTGTATATAGCCACAATATATAAGAACAAAGAACACGAGAAAATTGCAAATGACAAAATATACATTGTGCAAAAGGAGCATAAATTACATTGTGGGGAAAATAAAGAGTCTTTAGCGTTTCTGACTGTTTCTGATCAAACCGTGCAAGCCAGAGGTGACCGTGTGTGTGTGTGTGTGTGTGTGTGCGCGTGCCAGGGGTGTAAAGAGTAGCGGACAGCCATACTTGATTAAAAGTACAGATACTTACTGTAGAAATGACTCCAATACAAGTAACAAGTCACCAATTTCAACAAGACTTGAGTCAAAGTAGCAAAGTATCTAATTTTAAAAGAACTTAAGTATTAAAAAGTATTTTTATTCGTGCTCAATATAGGCCCAAAAAAAAAGAAACGTGAAAACAAACTATTGTTTTCCAAGACAGAAACGGAATTTAACCTCAATGTTTGAAAACTGGTAGAACAAAGTAGATAAAAAGAACAAAAAGTTCTCAATCGCTTAAATTTGCAAGTAGATATAAAATAAAATGATGATAACTGATTAGTAAATTATATATTATATTGTATTATATAAAGTATATATATATTATATAATAACATTTGTAAAACACATTTTTACGCCCCTAATTCGCGTTCTTGTGGTTTCTAATTCACAAATAGCCTCCATTACCTTCAGCAGCCTAAAGATGGCGATATTCACCTCGTCCGCCCAAGAAATTAACCGCGGTATATAGTATAGTATCGATCCGGCTTGTCGCGCACAATCACAATTGTAACGAGTAACGATAAGTGTTCGTTCAAATGTAGTGGAGTGAAAAGTACAGCTACTCAATCACAAATGCAGTGGAGTAGAGAGTAAAAGTTGCTTATATGTCTGATACTCGGTGCAAGTACGAAGTAGCCAAAAAACATACTTAAGTAAAGTAACCAAGTACATTTACTCAAGTACCTTACACCCCTGCAAAATATACATAGTGCAAAAGGCAAGTAAATTACATTGTGGGGAAAATAAAGAGTCTTTGGCTTTTTTTCTGATCAAACTGTGCAAGCCTGAGGTGATCACGTGTGTGTGTGTGTGTGTGCGTGTGTGTGCAGCTGAACCAGGACGGCTACTGCACGGGCCACGAGCCGGACTCCATGGAGTTCAGTTCTCTGGGCGGCTGGGTGGCCACACGCGCCTCCGGCATGAAGAAGAACATCTACGGCAACATCGAGGACCTGGTAGGCCTGTGCAGGACGTCCCGCCCGAGCGCCTCGTCACCTGCGCTGTGCTGCAGGTGGTGCGCGTGAAGATGGTGACGCCTCGAGGGGTGATGGAGAAGAGCTGCCTGGGACCCCGCATGTCCACCGGCCCCGATATACACCACCTCATCATGGGCTCCGAGGGTGAGAGAGGAACGCAGACGCTGCTTTCTTACACTAGCTTTACACTAATAGCACCAGCAGAATCAAGATTATTTACATTGATCAAATCAGCTTCATTTATGGTCTCTATCTCTATCCTCTAGCTCTCTGTTCGGGGCTGCTCTGTAGTTCAGGGAGGGAGAGTATATCTCTATTCTATCTCTATCGCTATCTCTATTCTCTGTGTATTCTCGATTTATGTCTAGCTATTAGTTAGCTCTCTCACTTCTCTCTCTCTCTCTATTTCTATCACTTTAGTTATCACTCTCCCTCTATCACTCTCTTTATCTCTATCACTCTCTCTTTATCTCTATCACTCTCTCTCTATCTCTTTATCTCCATCACTCTGTCTATCTCCTATCTATCTGTCTATCTTAGAGAGGAAGTCAGACGCTTCTTTGTTACACTACAGCTTTACAATAAATGAAGCTGATTTGATACATGTAAATAATCTGGTGCTTTTATGTCTCTCTCTCTCTCTCTCTCTCTCTCTCTCTCTCTCTCTCTCTCTCTCTCTCTGTGTCTCTCTATTTCTATCTCTTTACTTATCTGTCTGTCTCTCTCTTTCTTTCCATCTCTATCACTGTCTCTATCACTTTCTTTCCATCTCTCTTTATCTCTTTATCATTCTCTCTGTCACTCTCTCTTTTTATCTCTATCACTCTCTCTCTATCTCTTTATCATTCTCTCTATCTCTTTATCACTCTCTCTATATCTATCTCTTTATCACTCTATATCTCTCTGTCTCTTTATCACTTTCTCTATCACTCTCTTTCTCTTTATCACTCTCTCTATCTCTCTCTGTCACTCTTTCTCTCTATATCACTCTATCATGACCTCTCTCTATCACTCTCCATCACTCTATCTCTCTCTATCACTCTATCTATCTCTCTATCACTCTCTCCATCACTCTATCTCTCTCCATCAGTCTATCTCTCTCCATCACTCTCTCTATCACTCTGTCTCTCTATCACTCTGTCTCACTCTCTCTGACTCTATCACTAGCTATCTCTCTATCACTCTCTCTATATCTGTCTGTCTCTGTCTCTCTATATCTGTCTGTCTCTCTCTCTTGTATCTCTATTTGTCTCTCTCTCAACCGTCTCTCTCTGTCTATCTGTCCGTCTGTCTTTATGTCTTACTGTCTGTCACTCCGTCCGTCCATCTATCTAGACATCTGTCTGTCTGTCTGTATGTATTTATTATTAATGAAAGTTCATATAGAGTCAAAAGAAAATGTATCAGTAATATATACACACGTTTACAAAAAAAAGCACCGTGTTTGGACGCGTGTGATAAATCTAAACCTTTGGAAGGGACGGAGCAACAAACGTTGCGTAGAGAAATGTAGATTTCATAGTTTCTGACCTTTTCAGCGCAAAAGTCTGTGAGAGCAGCAGTGCTGGCTTGATTCAGGAGTTCCTGACACGTTTAGTGCTTCTGGCCTCAGAACACGTGGGATTTATGAAGGCAGGCTTTGGTTTTCCCGGGATGGGCCCTGCTCCTTCCTTCTGCTGGACTCTGATGTCATAAATCATAACGCGGCGAATCGAGTCCGACAAGCGCGCAGAGAGTCGCAGTGTCTGCGAAACAGAACGGGAACTCCAGTGTAGACGTCTGTGGGTCCATTCCTGAGGAAACGTGCTTCTCTTAAATCAGTGCGGGAAACTCGGACACGCCAGAGGTCACATGACTGACTTACGGGGCTTTTTACGAGGCTCATGAACCGGGAGGATATTCCCGCCTCTGGAGAGTGATAAAGAGATAGAGAGAGAGTGATAGAGAGAGAGAGAGAGAGAGCGTGATAGAGAGAGATGGAGAGTGATAAAGAGATAGAGAGAGAGATGGAGAGTGATAAAGAGATAGAGAGAGAAAGAGAGTGTAGAGAGATATAGAGAGTGTGATAGAGAGAGAGAGCGAGCGTGATAGAGAGAGAGATGGAGAGTGATAAAGCGATAGAGTGATAGAGAGTGATAAAGAGAAAGACAGAGTGATAGGAGAGTGATAAAGAGATAGAGAGAGAGTGTGATAGAGTTATAGAGAGAGAGAAAGAGAGTGATAGAGAGATATAGAGAGAGTGATAAAGAGATAGACAGAGTGATTAGAGAGAGAGAGCGTGATAGAGAGAGAGATGGAAAGTGATAAAGAGATAGAGAGAGAGTGTGATAGAGTTATAGAGATAGAGAAAGAGAGTGATAGAGAGAGAGATGGAGAGTGATAAAGAGATGGAGAGTGATAAAGAGATAGAGAGAGAGAAAAAGAGTGTAGAGAGATATAGAGAGTGTGATAGAGAGAGAGAGCGAGCGTGATAGAGAGAGATGGAGAGTGATAGAGAGATAGAGAGAGTGATAGAGAGTGATAAAGAGAAAGACAGAGTGATAGGAGAGTGATAAAGAGATAGAGAGCGAGTGTGATAGAGTTATAGAGAGAGAGAAAGAGAGTGATAGAGAGAGTGATAAAGAGATAGACAGAGTGATTAGAGAGAGAGAGAGCGTGATAGAGAGAGAGATGGAGAGTGATAAAGAGATGGAGAGAGAGTGTGATAGAGTTATAGAGATAGAGAAAGAGAGTGATAGAGAGAGATAGAGAGAGAGAGAAAGAGAGTGATGGGGATATAGAGAGAGTGATGAGATAGAGAGAGAGAGCGTGATAGAGAGAAAGATGGAGATTGATACAGAGATAGACAGAGTGATGAAGATAAAGATATAGATAGAGATAGATAGAGAGTGATAAAAAGATAGAGAGTGATAGAAAGAGAGTAATAGAGATAAATAGAGAGTAATAGAGTGATATAGAGTGATAAAGAGATAGAGAGAGTGATAGAGAGATATAGAGAGTGATAAAGAGATAGACAGAGTGATGAAGATAAAGATATAGATAGAGATAGATAGAGAGTGATAAAGAGAATGATAAAAAGATAGAGAGAGTGATAGAATGTGATAAAGAGATAGAGAGAGATGGAGAGAGTGATAAAGATAGAGAGAGTGATAGAGAGTGATAAAGAGAAAAACAGTGATAGAGAGTGATAAAGAGAAAAATAGTGATAGTGATAAAGAGAAAAATAGTGATAGAGAGTGATAAAGAGAAAAACAGTGATAGGAGAGTGATAAAGAGATAGAGAGAGAGTGTGATAGTTATGGAGAGAGAGAAAGAGAGTGATGGAGAGATATAGAGAGAGTGATAAAGAGATAGACAGAGTGAAATAGAGAGACACACAGAGAGAGAGAGAGAGAGAGACTTACGGGGCTTTTTACGAGGCTCATGAACCGGGAGGATTTTCCCGCCTGTGGGGAGACGGCGGAGTTCTAGCGTTATGGCGGTTTGTAAGGTGAGGCGGGGGTCAGAGGTCAAGCGCGTGCTCTCGTCCAGGCCGGGCGAGATACTGTTGTTGTGAAGCGCTGAGGGCGAGTGATTGATTAGTCGTGAACGATTATCTGGAGTGAAACTCTGAGTTCATTTTGATCATTTTGTCACCGTCTTTGTCAACGACACTTTCCCTGACGATAAGGAAACGGGAACTGACATATTTTTGCGTATATTTGTAATGTAATGTACTTTAATTAAGCCCTTTTACACAATAGAAATTGTTACAAAGTGCTGTACAGTAAGATAGATTAAAAAATATGTGTATAATATTTGTATATATTATAATATTATAATATTTTGTATATATTATATACGAAACAGCAGGTAATAAAAGACCCATCAAGATCAAAAATCACACGTATTACATACAACTATTTGGAAAAAAACAGATAAAAAAGCAATGTCGCAACTCAGACCGGGTCAAACGTCAATAAAAACAGGTGAGTTTTAAGAAGTGATTTAAAAGCTGGTAGGATGAAGCCTGTCTGACCTACAAGGGCAAATTGTTCCACGGTTTTGGAGCCGCCAGCGCAAAATAAATTTACGCAAATATAAGCACCGCTTTTTGAAATTTTGACGTTCAAAAAATTGCGTGCTGCTTATAATTGCCGATTTCAAATGCGCGTTTAAATATAAGCGCTCATTTTTTCCGTATTTCAAGACGGGAGCAATCACAAATAAACGAAAACACACGTCTTTATGCAATTTTATACAAAGTGTTAAATGATGGCGTACAGTATAAGCTTTTATTGGCTCAATAATAGAAATAAAGAAACATTAGACACGCCACGACACTAAACAGAGACATAATAGCACAGGAAGAAGTAAGATTAAACTAAATATAGTCATTAATATTACAACAAACTAGAGACTACACGGCCGGTTAGCTTAGCTTAGCTTAGCGCTAACAAGCAGATCCAATGTGTCATCGCAGAAAGAGTCAAAAAGGTCAAAAATGAAGAACAAGGCAAGGAGTAAAAACAAAAAACAAAAACCAAGGAACAGACACAATCAAAATGCTCGGTCTGCTAAACAGGGGATAATAATCTACGATCCTCTTCACATGGCATCGGATAAACAGAAGGCTTGACGGGCCTCTAGCAGTTGCTCTACGCCTGCGTGGACTTGTGCAAAGGATCTTGGGAAATGAAGTCCTGACCACTAGAATCGACTTTCTGTTATCTGTTGTTCAAGTAAAACGGTGTCAAAATGATGCGGTTCAGAAGTTAGCTTTCTTAAATAAAGAAATCAGTATTTTGTCTGAGAATATTAATGTTGATTAATTGAACCAGAAATGTGAAAAAACAAAAACATTGCAATTTTTTTTTGGTGTGTGAAAAACCAGGGGGTGCTTATGTTCGCGTGTGCTTATATTCGTGTGAATACAGTATATAAAAACTCTACGAAACTTTGACCACATTTATTGACACTTTTGTCAACGAATAAACAAATCAAAAATGCCTTTCGTGACGACATCCAATCATAATCCGAGATTGTGGAGAAAGGAGGGTGAAGTCAAAAGTGTCAAATGTCAAAGTGCCAAAAATATCAAACGTAAAATTCTGAGAAACAAGAAATGTTTCACATTTACGTTTGGTTTTTAAATTTTTGCTTGCAATTACGTTTGATTTAATTTCTTTGCTTGCAATCTTCAAGTTTTCGCTTGAAACTTTTTT
Organism: Paedocypris micromegethes; assembly: GCA_028031935.1. NCBI lineage: Eukaryota > Metazoa > Chordata > Actinopteri > Cypriniformes > Paedocypris > Paedocypris micromegethes. Next base: position 33,513,539 of record CM051494.1, on the reverse strand, counting down.
TACGCTTCGGAATTTTTGTTCGTTCGGCCCAAGTTTCACATGGAAGGCGGCCCTTACTCGACTTACTTGATTGGCGAAATTTTAGAGTTTTTAAAACAAAACATTGCATCATTATTTTCATTAATAATACTACTACTACTACTACTACTAATAATAATAATAACTAATAATTAATAATACATTTTTGTTTGTAAGCCGGCTATCGGGAGCACTGCGCACACACACAGTATTTTGATTTGAAGAATCAACACTGTGTACTATTATTCTGAAGTATCTGCCACCACAGTAATTTAGCAATATTTTGTCAAAATAACACTTAAATCACAGTTTGTGTACTAATATAAAAGAACAGTGAATATCAAGTTGTACGTTCTCATACTCACAAGCCAATCAGAGTAAGGGTCGCCCCCCACGTGATGCTAGGGACAGAGATCCAAACGAAAAAAGTAAAACGACTGAAAATCCTGAAGCGAAAAAGTTTCAAAAGGAAACGTGAAGATTGCAAGCAAGAAAAAAAAAAAACCAAGCGTAAATCGTGAAGCAATTTCGGCACGTTTGATATTTTTGGCACTAGTCAGATTCCATAGGTGAGCGGGCTAGGATAGAGGCGAGCGTCTTCAAAAATGTCTTCTCAGATATATGGATTCATTTTACATTCAACGTTTCACCTTTATAAACTATCTGTAGCCGCGTGTGAAGCAACAATCACGGGCAGAAATACCACACACCTGAAGCGCCATAAATAAATGACTCAAAAGAGCGGAGCAAAATTTTACCGTGCAATCATTTACCTTTATGTGCAAACTTTTGTTACTTATAAATGTGGTGCAATTATAATTTAATTTAGTTCTCTTTGTTGAGGTTTCTTTTTATGAGAATACATTTATTTGAACTGAAAGAAAAGTTCAAGAACAATAAATGCTTTTTGCTGAATAAATGTCAACGACTTTGCGTTGGTCTCGATCTAAGAAAAGCCCTGTATAAATAAACTTGAACTTGATTTTTTGTTGTTGACTAAATCTATACTGTAATTTAGTCGACTAAAATGTTGTGGTGTTTAGTCGAATAAACTTGTAAAAAAAAATTTACATGACTAATTTGGGACTAAGTTTTTTGAGTTTTAGTCAAAAGGCTAGGACTAAAAATAAATAAAAAATCTTTGTCAAATGTAACGCTGTTTCAGACAACACAGGTGATAAAAGAAGATACTGTATGTCGGACACTAAATCGGAAGTAGATGCCGCTATTAAGAGTAAATTATAATGTGAGTGGGATGAATGTCCAAAATAACACCATTTTCAAAGTGAACCCATCTGTGAACAAAAGAATCCACTGTTGTTTCGTTAACAGAAGTGATCAAGTTATTGTTATGAGATGCAGAATCGGCCACTCCAAAATCACACATTTATATTTTTTAATAGGTCAAGATAAACCACTTTGTCTTTTGTGAGGGAAAGTATTGCCTATAAAGCATATATTATTTCAATGTGCCCGATTGATGGATATTACACAACAGTTTTATTAATAAAATATTTGAACAGACATTTCCAAGAATGAATCAATATCAATAAATAATCAATAAATCAATAATGTATTGAATCAATAAATAATTAATTTAGAACTTCCATTGACATGTTTGTTGTCTGTTACTATTCATTGGCTTTGATTTAAAGTTTCGAATTTTTCCAAAATGTAAAAATGCAAACAACAATTGCCAAAAATATACTCATTGGTGCTAGGATGGCGTAAAATAAATAAAGAAGATACCGTGGGTGATTACTGTCTCGCTAACTAGCACTTAATCTAACGTTGCTGATGTGGAGAAGAAGAAAGCGTCACATAATGCATCGGTATCAAACCTTCCTGCAGTTGTTAAAAAAAAGATTTATACCGTGTGTTATTGATTCACGTTTGTGTCTCGGAACAGTTCAGTGGAAAGCTTCCGTTTCTTTTAAAAAGCCAATATTCCCAGTATCGCAAAATAACATTTACAATTAATCGCATGCGTTAACGCGTTAACTTTGACAGCCCTAATATATACTTTATATTTTAGTGCTTACGACGATGTCAAGGTGGTTGTGAGAAATTCTCAGAAAAAGCATCAACTTGTTTTGTGTGTGTGTGTGTGTGTAGGAACTCTGGGCGTGGTGACTGAGGTTACGTTGAAGATCAGACCCATTCCAGAATATCAGAAGTACGGCTCCATCGTTTTCCCGAACTTCCAGCAGGGCGTGGCGTGTCTGCGCGAGGTGGCAAGACAGGTGCGTGCCCACCCAGCACTGATCACAGACCAGCCCCGCGCGTATTGATCTGACGCCATATAAGACGCACCCAATTTTAAAGGAGGAAAATCGAGAAAAAAAAGATTCTGAACCAAATACTGTAGTAAAATATTTTATATCAATTGTATAAAAGTTAACAGCAGTTTAAGAACAATTGTATGTCAAACATGTGAACATGAACAGTCAGTAAACAGTGAGAGTAGCCGGGGCGGTATAGCGGTATTAACGTGAATAGCGGTATTGAGATGTGCCACGATATGGATTTTGCAGTATCGTGGATACCGTGATAATTCATGAATTAGATTTTTATAAAGTATATAAACACCTTAATACAGTATCACACATTAGTTTCGTTACAAGTTGTAACTTACAACTATCAGTGACGGCACAGACATTACTAATCAAACACAGTTTGTACTTCACGCGCATACGCCTGACGCTCTGTTTTCTGCGCTGTGCCTTTAAGAGAAGAGCGGCCGTTTTAGTTTTAAAGACGCGCGCGAGAAAAATCTGTTTTTTATTTTGATCAAAGTTGTTTTCGTTTGGAAATCATGGTTTCATTGTTTCACAAGATTCTGCGCCAGAAAGAAAGCGAGACAACGTATGTATACCGCGGTATTGCACACTAAGATGGCGGTGATCTCTGCATTCGCCGTATAAGACGCACCAACTTTTCACCCTCAGTTTTGGGGAAGAAAAAGTGCGTCTTATACGGCGATAAACACGGTCATTGATGTATTCCACCGTGCGGAGTGTTGAAGAGGCTCAGTAATGGCCTCCGCTCTTCTCATTAGTCTGATGTATTGGTGATCTACACACAGGCCTGACATCAGATTATCGATGGCTTCTGTGCTGCGCAGACACTCTGCTGACTTACCAAACGCTGAGCTTTTAAACGGTTTGAATGCCTTTTTAATCCCTTGTAACCATGACGAGTCTGTGTGTTGGCAGAGATGCGCTCCAGCTTCCATCCGCCTGATGGACAACGAGCAGTTCCAGTTCGGTGAGTCCAGGATTCCAGTGCTCAGGGTTCCTACGGGCGCTTGAAATCCTCGAAAACGCTTGAATTTCAATGTTGTGTTCCCAAAGCCTCAAAAACGCTTGAATTTTTAAAGAAGTGCCTGAAAGTTTAATTATAACTATTTCACGACAAACAAATACTAGTAGGACCTCGACACATGGCTGGGCGATTCATCGGAAAATAATCCAAATCGAAATTCAGAACTTTCAGAATCGTTCACATTTTTCCAGGTCGATTTTTTTTCGATTGATTTCCCTCTAAGAAATCTTTGGAATGAGGAGGCACGTGACCTGAGCCGTGCGTTTAACTCAAACTTTTCCGTTCGAGTTCAGTCTGAAAGAGTTAAACACATGTTGAATGTATTGGATTTTGAGTAAGAAGAGAGAGAATGTTCTCTATTAGGAGCCACTGGTGTGAAGTGAATGTCGCGGGGAGATCGTGATCTGCGCTGCGCTATAATAAAAAATACTTCATGAAAAAAAGTGTTTTAAAAGTCTGAATAAGTGTTAAATAAATGCGTAAATTCGGATTTTCACCTATCGCGGTCGGGCTTGGAACGTATCTACCGTGATACACCAGGGTTCACTGTTACTACAGGAACAGAACAATTTAGAATTGTAAATGTACATGTATGTAACTAAATAGATCCTTTCCTAACCTGTATTTTAACACGGCAACAACTGTGCTAATTAAAACTTATAAAAATTATATCTGCGATTAGAGCGCCCCTAGCGGTGGGAAAAAAATCCGCAGAATAGCCGCACCTTTGTATAAGCCGCGTGGTTCAAAACATATGAAAAAAGTAGCGGCTTATAGTCCGGAAAATACGGTACATATATTTTTTGCTAAGTTTTGTACTAAAATGTGCTCACATTAAAAGTGAGAGGTTTTTGACTAAAGCGTGCATTACTTTAAAAGTTAAAAAATAATTGAAAATAATTCTTTCATTTTAAAATTCTTTCATTTTAAAACACATAGAGATCTCATATATGATTATACATATAATACAATAACTTGCATTACGTAACCACATTTAACCAAATGGGAGATGTCTTGATCATAATCATAATTTCCTCATTTCTCATATTGGAACACGACTTTCAGCTTTTCAAACACAAACAAGCCTAATGCGGACGAGGCCTCGTTATACAGTCTGAGAGCGTCTTTGCAGGATTATAATCCGCCCAGTATTTGCTGTGACGTTGTTTATTCTGGTTTGTGATTTGTAAATTCCTCGCTGATTAATTAATCTCCGCAGGACCCGCCCCCCCTCCCCC
>CM051494.1:33472092-33485304 GCA_028031935.1 Paedocypris micromegethes | reverse complement strand
CCCCCCTAATTAGTTTATTTACTTATTTATTGACATTTTTGGCTAAATTAAGTTCAAATTATGTTACATTCTTTTTCTTTATTTACAAATCCAACTTTGTGACTCGTTGCACTTTGATTACGGATTTAAAAAAATCTAGCAATTGGAACTACACCTCCCAGAATTTGCTTTCTGATGTTGTATTTTTACTTTGCAAATGCTCTGGTCCTAGCTCAAATATCATCTTCTTCTCAGTTTTACCTCATAAAGTGGAGAACATATGCCATCAATCCACTCCAGCTGAAGGCCGGGAAGCTCGTCCTTGCGGTTCCGGTCAAAAATGGCCTGCAAAATGCACACAAACACTGTTTATGTTCACACATTTTCATGGCAGGTGTATTTAAAAAAAAAAAAAAAGATAGCAAAAAAAAAATACGCACATAAGAACAGCATAATGTGCAAAACATGTCTAGTGTTTGGAAGGTGTGAGATTAGGTTCTGTCAGCGTTTGAGGTGTGTGTCGTCTTTATCGGGCTGATGGCGTGGAGCTGTAGGTGCAGCTGCGGCAGTGAGATAGAGGGAACGTTCTGGAACACCCACACACTTCCTCACTGAAGAGTCGGGCTTTTATCCTGAGGCCAGCGTTTGCTGAGACGGCCAGACTCACGTTTCAGCTTCGGAAATCTGCTGCTGTGCGCAGTGTGTTTTATTCAGGAAAACGAATCTCTCGGTGACAAGAACTGTCCTCTGCTCTTCAAAATGCTGTTGCTTGTACAGTCGTCAAACGAACATTTCGCCGCATAGGCATCGTGAACACTTCTTGAGTAGATGTTAGAAGCCTGTGATGGCTAAATGCTATAAACGGGCGTTGGGCTGTTCGGTCACTTTCGCTTATCTAGCACCAACATTTTGGAACACTCTACCTAGCACGATTCGCAAATCAGAATTATTTAGTCAGTTTAAATCTAGATTGAAAACACATCCCCTCAATTAAGCACATTTAAAACGGTATTAATAACATGTTCAAAGACTTATATTAACAAATAGGAAGGCTGCATAAGGTAGAGGCCCGGAACCGAACCTCACCTGCACCATAGCATCACTACTATTATTATTATATAGCCCATAGTCTGAACACCGAGGAACATTTCTCGAAATGTACATTTCTCTTTTTTGACTGACACTTTTTCCCAAATTTATGAACACAGATGAACAATGGACTTCTTTAAAGGCTATTTTTCAATAATTCCACATAGTGACTTTGCGTTTGTCGGGAACTAAGAAAAAAGCAATTGCTTCGGGTCGGTTAAACCAGAATAAACCCCTTCCCAGCAGGAACCAAACCCCCGGTCTGAAAGTCCCGCGAGGCCGACGCGCTAATAAGGAGCTAAAGGCTCACGGCCTTCCACTCGCGCCACTCTGACATAAATTCAATTCAAAGCGAGACCTTATTACTCGAGTCTCATATTCATCACCCAGTCAGATAAAAGATTTCTGCTTCATAAAAAAATGTTGTGTAATTATAGTCTGAGGTGTCATGTAACGAGGTAAAGATACTTTATTTTGTCTTATTTATGTTTCACTTTCGCACCTTTTACTACATTCTTCTGCAAGTATCTGTACTTTCGACATTTAAAAAAAACACGTTACTCCTATTTCACATATAAAACATGACATCACCGAGTTAACTTGAATGTGGTTGGATGAGGCGTATAAACACGTATGGTTGGTGGTATAAACACGTATGGTCGGTGGTTCATCGCGTCTGCCATTAAAACAACTTAAAGAACTTACAGATGCAGCTGCTTGTGCGACTGAACAACATGTGCGTATTTGAGAGACTTGTTTTATCCGGCATTTTATATTGGTTTTACAAAAATGCATACATTTACTTGTATTTAGTTTTAAACATTAGATATGGCTCTTTTGAACTTTTTTTTTTTTAACAAATATGTGGTGTTTATGGCTCTATCAGCCAAAAAGGTTCCCGACCCCTCGTATAGATACTAATGTTGTCAAAAGTATCGATATTTCGATAAGTATCGACACTCAAAAATCTGAAACGATGAAATACTGTGATCCAAAAGTTTCGATACTGCTCGCGCTTCAGCTTCTCGCGTTGATAAATATTGTCAGCGAGTTCAGTCTTGGCAGGCAGTTTAACTTTTTCGGCTTCCACGAGAAGATTATTACACAAGCGCTGATAGTAAACCACACAAACACCTCATGCACCGAGACGCAGACGTGTGGAAAGAATTTCGAGAAGTTAGAAGTCCCGTTTTAACCCCGTTAACGCAGTGAAATACAATCCGCCTCATAGTGAGAGACGTCGGATCAACGCATCTGACCAGAGATTAAAATATTACTCGAAGTACATGTTAAAAATGAATCCTAGTGATCTCAGTGATCGAGTGAAGCACGTTTGAACTTTTTTGACAGTAGATGTCTATGTGCTGATCAATGATGATGTTTAATTAAATCAGTTTCTATAAATACTGCTGTTCAGCTCTGGTTCATTAAATGATTTAAGCAGATCACTACCACAATATACTAACAGGAGATTACTACAAGTGTGACAAGTAAGCTTATTCGTTAAAAGCTTGATCTAACAATAAACACATACAAAAATGTTCCTACATTTGTAATATTTCTTTTTAAAGCACCAACAATCTGCAGTGAAAACTCGCTCAGATCCTTCTACCACACGACCAGCTTTTTTCAAAAGACATAAAATATTGCACTCTTTTATTTTTAGAGCGCCTACCAAACTCATTTGTTTTAATTTAGTCTTTTAAAAAAGCTTTTAAGTTGAGTATTTTTTTTTTCTTCTGAAAAATGTAAAAGGTAATGCAGTTCTATTAATGTACGCACTTTATTTTCCTCATTCAGGCACATTTTCATGTTCAAGTCTTGTTTTGTGTTTTTTTCTTAATGGAAAAAGGAAAAAAAAGGCCCTAACATTGTTGCAGTATTTCCCCGTGGTATCGAAACATTTTTAAGTATTGTAGCAAAGTTGCTATGAGTATCGATACTGTTTTTCGAAGTATCGAATCGAAGTTGCTAATTCCAGTATCGTGACAACACTAGCAGATAACTATCATTTAAAAACCACCGAGAGCAGTTGTAATTAAGTGTGAGTGTGCTGTCCGTGTTCTTACCGACGGAGTGAGTTTCAGTTCCAACCGCTCTCGGTCTCCCTGCTCGAAGAATTCACTGGTCACCAGTTCGGCCACCTGTAGGAACAGAAGCGTGACCAGTGTGACCAGTGTGAACCAGTGTGACCAGTGTGAACCTGTGTGAATCAGTATAGACAAATAAGGACCAGTGTGGACCAGTGTGGACAAGTATAGACAAATAAGGACCAGTGTGGACAAGTATAGACAAATAAGGACCAGTGTAGACCAGTGTGGACAAGTATAGACAAATAAGGACCAGTGTAGACCAGTGTGGACCAGCGTGACCAGTGTGAGGCAGTATAGACAAGTGTGGACCAGTGTGGACCAATGTAGACCAGTGTGGACCAGTGTGACCAGTGTGAGGCAGTATAGACAAGTGTGGACCAGTGTGGACCAATGTAGACCAGTGTGAGGCAGTGTGGACCAGTATAGGCAAGTGTGGACCAATGTAGACCAGTGTGAGGCAGTGTGGACCAGTATAGACAAATAAGGACCAGTGTAGACCAGTATAGACCAGTGTGGACCAGTGTGACCAGTGTGAGCCAGTGTGGACCAGTGTGGACCAGTATAGACAAATAAGTACCAGTGTAGACCAGTATAGACCAGTGTGGACCAGTGTGGACCAGTATAGACAAATAAGGACCAGTGTAGACCAGTATAGACCAGTGTGGACCAGTGTGGACCAGTATAGACAAATAAGGACCAGTGTAGACCAGTATAGACCAGTGTGGACCAGTGTGACCAGTGTAGACCAGTATAGACCAGTGTGGACCAGTGTGACCAGTGTGAGGCAGTGTGGACCAGTGTGGACCAGTATAGACAAGTGTGGACCAATGTAGACCAGTGTGGACCAGTGTGAGCCAGTGTGGACCAGTGTGGACCAGTATAGACAAATAAGGACCAGTGTAGACCAGTATAGACCAGTGTGGACCCGTGTGGACCAGTGTGAGGCAGTGGGCGAGGTGGGAGTGTGCGGGCGGGCACCTTGCAGGATATCTCCCAGGGTTTAGTCACAGCTCCCAGATCACACGCCGTCATCAGCATCGACCTGCGCACACGCGTACGTGAGTGTGTGTGTGTGTGTGTGTGTGATGAAAGAGCATCCGACCTGCACATCTCCCTGTGTTCCTTTACGTTCCAGTTGTATTCGCCTTTGTTCACCAGCTCAAAGAAGGAATTTCTGTTCCTGTGGTGAGAAAAATAAAGCAAATACATTAAGCAAAGATAAAGCTAATTGAAATAAAGCAAGTGAAGTTCATCTGCTGGCCACAGGGAGGAAGAAGACTCACAGAGCTCCATGTCCATCTGTCCATTCATTCATCCATCCATCCATTCATCTGTCCTTTCATCCATCCGTCCATCCCTTCGTCAATCTGTCCGTCCATTCATCTGTCCTATCATCCATCCGTCCGTCTGTCCATCCATCCATCCATCCATCCAACCATCGATCTGTCCATCCATCCATTCGTCCATCCCTCTATCTCTCCATCCATCCATCAGTCCCTCCATTCATCTGTCAACCTGTCTGTCCATCCATCCATATGTTCATCTATCCATCAATCCGTCCATCCTCCAACGGTCCAGTCATCCATCCATCCATGGGCGTAACAGTTTGTTACGGCTACAATCTTTTCTCTTCTGTATTTATTATTATAAAAATATACTGTTTATTATTGTAATGTATTTTGCACAGCCACCCCTCCTAATCATGAAATGGATTCTTCCATCTCTGTATGAACCAGGCTGGAAGGGGCGATTGAAAAATTGTTCAATCGTTCAAATCGTTTTGTTTCAATGGAACGAATTCTCACACCGTCCATCTGTCCATCCTTCCATACATTCATCCATCCAAAACAGAGGTGTAAAGAACTTGAGTAAACTTTAGCAGGTTTTTTTAATTTTGTAAATATTGTACTTTTTTTTACTTATTAGTATTTTTGGCAACTTTGTACTTGTACAGAGTATCAAAATTACCCAATAAATTCACGCAATCCAATAAAGTTCAAGTACTAATACAAGTACAAACACTGTGCTCAGTGTTCCAATGTCTTGAAAAATGTCTTGTTTCTTGACGTGTTCATCATACTTCTTTTAGTCATCAATTGCATTATACATACGTATAGATATAGTATATTTACAAATTTTAAAGATTTAAAAATTCCTAAAGCTTACTCAAGTGCTTTACACCTCTGGTCCAAAGTCACTTCTCAAGTGTCCGGGTGATGGGACTCCGAAATAAAAGAAACATTATGAAGATTTGTATAACCACAAGAACACGTATTATAATAATCGCTTTACGTGACTTTTCTGCTATTATTAGCTGTGAAACTGAATGTAATATTATCAGTAAAGACTTACTGAAAGTAGAGCGTCAGGTCTGTGGCCAGGATGGACTGCTTCAGAAGCTGCATGAGTTCTCCGTACTCGTGTGAAGACAGATTAGAGAAGATGTTGTGTCCCTACAAAGACATTTCCAAGAGAAAATGAAGTGAGACCGGTCACAGCGGCACCAGGGATTCCATTAATGATGGGCAAACCAGTAGCAGCAACTCAGATAGAAAGCCATTGCACACGAGCATCTACGTACACACTGTTCAACACAACACACACACACGTTGATCGAGTTGACGTCTCTTCATAACCAACAGTATGGACAGTATTTGTGCTAAGGATCGTACTCTTTCTTTTGTTTATAGAGAAATGACGCAGATAAACACAGCGAGCGTGTAGAAACATTTATTCACATCTTGTCAATGGTCAACAATTTATCACAGCAGCAGCTACACACACACACACACACACACACACACACTCACACACTCACACAATAAAACTTCCCTGAAGCAACCCCGCTGGCTGCATAGCTGCTAACAAGCTAGCACGTCACGTTTTGATGTGGTCAGATTTAGAGCGTTAAAAGCGCTAAACGCTTTAGCTCCTCTTTATCTCAGTGTACTACGAGCCAATCTATTTTACTTATTTTTAAAAGCTCAGGCCAGCTCATCATGCCTGACGATTCTGAAACAAAAGTATCATTTTAGTGTATTCTAAAATAAAGACACATCTCGTGAATCAATGAGATTCCTTCCTTATTTTTTTAAGGACTTCAGAAATCGTACAGAAAGGTGTCTGGTTACATCCTAGTTAGACGTCTAATAAAGCTGTGACTTTTTGAATGTTGTAAGTTGTGTTTGAAAGCACTTTTGAAATACTTTTAAAGCAATAACTACAGCGTTACATCTACTTACAAAAAAATCTGCATTACAAAACGGCTTTCTGAACAAATTAGAACAAATTTTATAATTATAAATGCATTTTACACTATAAATGCACTAACACGTTCCAAGCCCCGATTAAATAAATTTTTTTTTAATTGTAAAACATTGGTACTACTAACTGTAATAACATCACATAACAGTTATTGGAAAAGAAAACACAAAAATGAGTACTCTGACTTGAGTAAAAAAAAAAAAAACAAGTTAGATTTAGCTTTGATTTAACGTCGAGCAGTTATGTGGCAAGTAGGTTTAATATTTAAACAAAATATTCATAAAACATTTTAAATGTTAAATCCGCTTGCCACAGTGACAACAGTGTGAGAGAGAAGACGATTGATGAGTAATGATGACCACCTTGTTTTGTAATGTGGAAGCAAGATCTCTGAAACAAGTGTTTTTTTTTCGTTTGTATTTTTTACTACTTGAAGTGCGTGAACATTAAACAAACGTTTCTTTACTCGCCTGGACTCACATGCTTCACGCGTACGGAACTCCCTGCACTCTAGCGGTGAGAAAAAGACGCGTTTAATCTTGTCCCCAAAACTTTTGGCTTTTCGTATCTTGAAACACGTTTCATAACGAGAGACGATGTTGCTTCGCGAATATTTTTTCGAACATTTATTTTTCACACTGTCAGTCACAAAACAATAAAAGTTTGCCCACATACGATCATTCGCTGAGATCAGTCAGACGGATGCCACCATCCTGCTTCTCTATAATTTCCTTCTTTGGCTCAATGGTTATTTCGTTTTAAAACCAGCGATTGATTTAAAACCTCGCCTTCATTCCTGCACATTTTCATTCATTTTCGCGTTTTCCTCGGATCCATAGAGGGAGTTCAGTACAGCGATCGGTCAAACGGGTTGATTTTTGCGCAAAAAACTAATTTTTATGCATTTTTGCGTCCTTGAACCGAGGTACACTGTATTTCCTCCACAACCCAAAATGTGTATTTTTCTTCAGCCCAGTCCGGCCCCTTTGTCAAATGTTAGAACCCAATGTGGCCTGCGAATCAAAATATTTGAACAGTGGTCAAATTTGAGTGCTCAGACGTATTGAAAAAAGTAACAGTTTATTGATCTTCCATCTATCCATCCATATTCTCAGCAGACGCCCAGATTTCCCTTATCCTCGGCATCTCCTCCAGGTACTTCTCCTGTTGGGACGTGTTCCGAGGGAATCTTTTAATGAACGAGGGTCCGAACAGATTGGACTTAATGCGAACCAAACTTCTGCTCCGTTCATAGAGAACCACAAAATTATTTTTACATTTGAAAAAGGGTTGTTCTGATCAGTGCTGTACACAGACGCTCTGTAGTTTCGTTTTCCACCTTAAATAAACTAGAGGCGTATTACCTCACTCTGCAGGATCATGACGGCGTGGTTGAAGTGGTGGTGCTCGAGTGTGGCTGATGTTCCGTACAGAAGAGACAGAGCTGAGCCCGTCCTGAGACACACACAGAGATCAGTTCATCAAAAAACTCACATGCAAATAAAACATTCAATTTTTGGGCGACACTCAACATCATTTGATCAGTCTTTTATGGGATTAAGTTAGTGCCGAAATGTTTGGTGCGGGAACAAACCGATTTGCGTTTAATTTAAGGTTAGAAAAAAAATCCATCTAATCTGTTTTATTTTTTAATAAATTGAATTGAATTGAATTGAATTGAAAAATCCTTTATTAGTCCCACAGCGGGGACATTTCACAACAGCAAAAACAAATCCAAGCAAATAAATAAACAAACATCACCATAACGCACTGCACACATCACAATCAACAAACAAACACAGACCATAAATGAACAAGTAGCGCTGCCTGTCATAAGCATAGTTCCAGTCACCAGTTTAAATTTAAGTTCAAATTGTAGAGTCTAATCGCAGCAGGTAGGAAAGATCTGCGATATCTCTCCTTCACACAGCGGGGGTGAATCAGTGCTGCTCTCCAGAGCAGACAGTGAGTCCACCAGTGGGTGAGAGTCCAGGTCCAGGATGGATGATAGTTTATCCAGGACTCTTCTCTCACCCACCTCCTGCACTGTGTCCAGAGTGCATCCCAGGACAGAGCTGGACTTTTTGATGATCCTGTCCAGTCTCTTCCTGTCTTTGCCTGAGATGCTGCTGCTCCAGCAGACCACACCGTACAGGATTGCTGATGCCACCACAGAGTCATAGAAGATCTTCAGGAGTGACCCTCTCACTCCAAAAGACCGCAGTCTCCTCAGGAGGTAGAGTCTGCTCTGACCCTTCCTGTACATGTCTGTGTTGTGAGTCCAGTCCAGTTTGTTGTTCAGATGCACACCCAGGTATTTATAAGACTCCACTCTCTCAATGTCCATTCCCTGGATGTGCATCGGTGGGATGACAGTAGACTGTCGCCGGCGAAAATCCACCACCATCTCCTTAGTTTTCCCTGCGTTGATCAGGAGGTGGTTCCGCCGACACCAGTCCACAAAGTCCTGAGTGAGTCCTCTGTACTCAGCATCGTTAGCTCCTGTGATCAACCCAACAATTGCTGAGTCATCAGAGAACTTCTGCAGAACACAGCCGTCCGTGTTGTGTCTGAAGTCTGAGGTGTAGAGGTGAAGAGGAAAGGAGCCAGTACAGTCCCCTGTGGAGCCCCCACACTGCAGCTCAGAGTGTCAGACACACAGTCCTTGGCTCTCACAAACTGTGGCCTGTTTGTCAGATAGTCCATGATCCACTCCGTCAGATAGAGGTCCACACCAGCCTCCTCCAGTTTGTGTTCCAGAAGCACCGGCTGGATGGTGTTGAAGGCGCTGGAGAAATCAAAAAACATGATCCTCACGCTACTGTCGGGCTTCTCAAGGTGAGAAAGAGCTCGGTGCAGAAGAAAGATGACAGCATCTTCCACTCCCGTGCCATGTCTGTAGGCAAACTGCAGTGGGTCAAGGTAGGTTCCCACAGCAGATCTGAGGTGACCCAGGACTAGTCTCTCCAGTGTCTTCATTAGATGGGACGTGAGAGCCACCGGTCTGAAGCTGTTGAGGTCTTTGGCCTGCGGTGTCTTAGGCACTGGTACCACACAGGAGGTCTTCCAGAGCTGTGGGACCTTCCTCAGCTTGAGGCTCAGATTGAACACTAGTTCCAGGACTTCACACAGTTCATCTGCGCAGGACTTGAGGAGTCTGGAGCTGATGCCATCTGGTCCGGCTGCCTTCCTACCGTTGATTCTTCTAAGCTGGTTTCTCACCTGTATACTGGAGAAAGACAGGGGTTGTGGTGGTGTTGCAGTATCAGTGAGTAGAGGGTCTTGATGGGCTGGTTCTGCAGGAGGTGCTGATGGTGTGGAAAGCAGCTGCTGCGGGGTGGGGGGGGGCTGCTTGGTCGAATCGATTAAAGTGATGGTTCAGGTCATTGGCCCAGTTCATGTCCCCCTCCACCTGAGGGTGCGGTGCTTTAAAGCCAGAGATGGTTTTCAGGCTTTTCCACACTTCCCTGGTGTTGTTTCGCTGAAGCTGCTTCTCCATCTTCCTCCTGTATCTGGCCTTTCCCTCTCGAATTTTCCTCCTCAGCTCCTTCTGTACACGCCTGAGTTCTTCCCTGTTCCCGGATCTGAACGCTCTCTTCTTCTCCTTTAAGAGGACTTTAATCTCAGAGGTGACCCACGGCTTGTTATTAGCGAAATGCCGTACCACTCTGGATGGAACAGTGTTTTCACAGCAGAATTTAATGTATTCAGTAATACAGTCTGTGATGGCATTAATGTCCTCCCCGTGTGGGTCACAGAGCTCCGTCCACACAGTGGTGCTGAAACAGTCTCTGAGAGCCTCCTCACTCTCTGATGTCCACCTCTTCACTGTGCGAGACACCACCGGCTGCCTGTGCACCGCAGGTTTATACACGGGCAGAAGATGCAAGATGTTGTGATCAGCTCTGCCCAGCGGCGGGAGAGAGGACGCGCTGTAAGCCTCTTTGGTGTTGGCGTAAAATAAGTCCAGTATTTTATTGTCTCTGGTGGAACAGGTGACATACTGGGTGAATGTAGGTAGAGCAGCTGAGGGCGGAGCGTGGTTAAAGTCCCCAGAGATCAGGAAGAGAGCCTGTGGATGCTGTGTCTGCAGCCCGCTGGTGACAGAGAGCAGGCTCTCAGAAGCTGCGTTGGCATTAGCAGAGGGAGGGACGTACACAGCGATTATTATCACGTGTGTAAACTCTCTCGGCAGATCTTACATTTCCCATGACGACGGAAGGGAGAGCCGGTCTAAAGCGTCTTGTTTTTTCCGACGTTGTCGTCCAGCGCGCCGTCCTCGGCGAGTCTTCACGAGCAGCTCAGCGGGGATATCATGTCTGTGGCCGGGGAGAGAAGCAGCGTTGCGCAGCTCCAACAGCCGCTCCGTTGTGTACACAAAAACGCGCGTTGCCACTCCGAGGCACATTTCCTCTTAAAATCCACAAAAACTAGCGAAAAAAAAATGTACAAATGACAAAAATAACTTAATTTAACGAAATAATAAACAATTTAACGAAAAATCCTTAATAAAACATAGGAAAGTATTAAAAACAAACTTTGAACGTAAGAGCTGTCGTGACAGGCTGCCAGCTCGACCGGCGCCATGGCAACATAAGACTATTTGAATCAAGTTTGAAGCTTCAACACTTTCTCCTACGTCATGTCGTGAAAAAGGGTCTGCTAGTGGAGTGAAAACACTGTATTTACGCGAAATAAGCACCCCCCCCCACCTGGTTTTCCAGGCACAAAATACAATTTTAAAAGTTTTTTTTTTTAATTTCTGGTTCAGTCTTGTTAATATTCTCCTAAACATACTATTTTTTCTTTATTTAACAAACCTAATTTGTGACTTGTATTTGCATTTTGATATCGTTTTACTTGAATGACAGATAACAAAAAGTCGATTCTAGTGGTCAGAACTTAATTTCCCAAGAGTCCTTGCACCAGTCTGTGCATGTGCAAAGCAACTGCTTGAGGCTGGTCGAGCTCTCTGTTTATCTGACGCTGTGAAGAGGATCGAAGCAAAGGATTATTATCCCCTGTTTAGCAGACCCAGCGTTTTGATTGTGCCTGTTCCTTGTATATTTACTTCCCGTTAATGTTCTTCATTTACGACTCTTTCTGCAATTTTGTTGTAATATTAATATTTGATTCTACTTAGTTACTTACTTCTTCTTACTTCTAGATCTCACTTCTTCCAGTGTTATTGTGTCTCTGTTTAGCGTTGTGGTGTTTCTAATGTTTCTTTATTTCTGTTATTGAACCAATAAAAGCTTATACTGTAGCACGTCTGTCTACGCGTTATTTAAAGACGCGCGCCACTGCATAAAGACGACGTGTTTCCATTTATTTGTAATTGTTCCTGACTGGAAAAACAGAAAAATATTACGGCACATTTTTGAAATCGGCGATTATAAGCACCTCCCAAAGTTTTTGAATGTCGAAAATTCAAAAAAAGGGCTGCTTATAGTCGCGAAAACACGGTAATTGTTGAAGACTGAATCACACTTGGCCTGGAAAGCGTTGTTAGTTCCTCTGTGGTCCAAATCATGGCAAATGCAGCCGACTATCAGAGCCAGAGTCTCCATCTCTGTCAGCGTCTCCTGAAAGCCGGCCGTCTGTAAAGCACACACACACACACAAACACGCATATATTAGAGGAACTTTGCACAATCGCAAGCTATTAGATGTAAAGTTACTCACCGTGAGCATGGAAAACATACACTGACAAACGTTAAAAGCGTGTCTCCAGTTATGGTAGAGAACCATGCGGTAGTTCTTCCTCACAGTCAACAGCCATCGACAAAGAGTCTGCAAACACACAAGACACACTCTTTACAAGCTTGAAATAATACAGATGTGTGTGTGTAAAGTCCGATTACACGCCAAATTGTAACGTTTACTATTCTATAGAAAATGTAAAAAATCCAATCATTCGTTCCACACACTATAAATACAAAATGTAAAACATCAGTACAGATGTTTTACGTTTCCAGACCAAAACAAGGCCTTTGGACATCTTAAACTGTGACTTCTATTGGCAGGTCATTAAACAATATCTAGTTTTTAAATCCAAACACACCAGTTTCACACTGAAATAACTCCACACTAAAATATAAGAAAATAAAACAAGAGTAAAAATGAAAAACGTAACCCTCCTGTTATGTTCTTTTCAGAGGAACAGCAATAATTTCCGGGGGTCAATTAGACCCGGAATATAAACGGAATAAACGGAAAAAAAAGAAATGAACGAAAAAAACGAAAAACTAAAACGTGAAGATTGCGAGCGGAAAAAAAAAAAAAAAAAAACAAACATAAATGTGACGCATTTCCGGTCGCTTCTTAAAAATATACGTTTGATATTTTGGCACTAATCTGAATCCACCCAGTAGGCGTTAGTGTGCATGTACACTACCTGCAGTGTCTGATTGAATATGCAGATGTGTAGTATGTATTGATTAGGCGAGGGGAGGGTCTGCCATCATTTATAGTACCGTATTTTTCGCCGTATAAGACGCACTTTTTCTTCCCCAAAACTGAGGGTGAAAAGTTGGCGCGTCTCATACGGCAAAGGCGCGGAGCGCGGTCACCGCCATCATAGTATGCCATACCGCGGTATTATATACGTCGTCTTGCTTTCTTTCTCGCGCAGAATCTTGTGAAACAATGAAACCATGATTTCCAAACGAAAACGAATTTTGATCAAAATAAAACAAGCAGATTTTCTCGCGCGCGTCTTTAAAACTAAAACAGCCGCTCTTCTCTTAAAGGCACAGCGCAGAAAACAGAGCGTCAGGCGTATGCG
>CM051494.1:33446061-33472079 GCA_028031935.1 Paedocypris micromegethes | reverse complement strand
CTGTTAACTTTTATACAATTGATATAAAATATTTTACTACAGTATTTGGTTCAGAATCTTTTTTTTCTCGATTTTCCTCCTTTAAAATTGGGTGCGTCTTATATGGCGAAAAATACACTAATTACGTCATTCATTTATAGCAATTACGAGTGTCAGATGATTGAGCCGGTGGACAGACCTCGTAGTCTATCTTGAACTTCTGCACCATTCCCAGCTCCATGAACATCCGCAGGGCTGCTGTGACCATGGCGTCTACATCCAGGGAGAAGTCATCAAACGACAGCTTATCGATGCCCAGCTCACTCACGAGAGGAATGTTCGCCGCCTGAGAGAAAGAACAACCAATGAATGGAAGCCCGGACAATGTTCCATCGTTCTTCCGAGCAGATGCTTTTTCTGTGGATTTTTCTCACATTCAAAGCTCTTCTACCTGCCCTGCCAGACGTTTATCAGAAGCATTACTCACTTTGAGCGTGTGAAGCCGAGAAGAATATCTCCTCCATCCTGACGTTTAACAGAATACTGTTGCTGGATCCTTTGCATTACACTCTACTATCATCTAGGCGAGTAAACATACTCTATTTGTCTGAGTATAGAATAATGATTCTCCAACGTTTTTGGCCACGCCCCCCTTTAACTAAAAACAATTCACCTCAGACTACAAATTAATTTTACTAACCCAATAACTTATAACCCTAGTTTGTTCAAACAGATGCTTTTGGATCATTCGTTTGATCACTTATTCTGTAAAAAATGAACAAATGACTCGAATCGTTCATTTTACTGTTCGGGAGTTAAAGATTCGTGTCAGTTAATAGAATCAAACTACTAATCTCCAACTCTACGTCTTTTGGCTGTTTACTGTTTTATTTTTTTTTCTCCTTCTGCTGGTGATGCCCCCCCCCCCCATTACAAAAAAGGTTCGGACCTTTAATTTAACAGTAAAGTGAACAAATCGTTTCGAGTCATTTGCTACCCGTTCGTTTTTTACAGCAAAATCAAAACATCTAAAGCCATGAGAAAAATGTAAAAGGTAATCGGAGGTAGGAAGTAACTCAACCCTCTCAAATAATTTTTACCTCAGTTGGTATGGTTTGGTGAGTTAGCTCAAAATTAAGATGTGGAAACTCGATACCTAGAATATTTTGCTCAATCCCAGATAGGCTGTGACTTAAAGTTGTATGCCACTGAGATCAGGTGTAACTTCCAATCACTGAGGAATTTTCCTTAAAATTGCACCCATTTTTTCCTCAGAATTTTCAACTAATTTGAAGTGTTTTCAGAATGTCCCAAAGTATAGCAAAAAAAAAACACATCTGAAGTTGCATTTATTTTTAAGTTATTAATCAATAATCAATTAATAAATTATTATTAATCAATGAATAGATTCTCCAATATGTGAGCTAAACTGAGTTTGATGCCCCTGATTTAAAGTGTGAGACATTATATCTTCCATAGTCAATTGAGAACCAACATTAATGCTTCTCTTTGTGTGTGTGCGTGTGTGTGTGTGTGTGTGTGCGCATTCGTTACCTTGAACTTATCCACCTCAGTCTTAGAGCATGTGGCGTGATATGACAGCACCTACACAACACAGACATTACGTACACATATATTATTCAAACGTAATACGCACAACATTTCAAGTCAGACTTTACAATTACATGATATATTATTGAGCCAAAACAAACAAAAAAAGTATTTTATACTGTGGAGAAAGTAATAATGTCTTCGCTCACTCACACACTCCCTAAAATATGGGCGGTACACTGCAGGCAAACTTTTTGATTGGCGGGCCACATTGGGTTCTAACATTTTGCAATGTACCGGGCTTCCTGGATAAGCGGCTGTCAATCACATTCTCACCAGCCAATCAGAGTAAGGGCCACCCTTAAGTGAAGCTTGTGGTAGGAATTTAAACGAAAAAAAAGAAATGGACGAAAAAATCTCAAGCGGGAAAAAAAGTCTCAAACCAAGACGTGAACATTTTTGTTTGTTTCTTGGAAAAGTATGTTTGATTTTTTTTTCATAAAAGATTAACCAAATTTACACAAAAAAATCAGATTTTCATTTAATTTGTACAAGTTCGGCGGGCTGGATTAAAACATTTAAAGGTTTTCTCTGTTTCCTAACCAATCATGGAAACAGCATGTGCACAAAATAGCTACAAACATTAGCTAATAAAGTTTTTATGTAGCCTATTTCTAATTAAAACATGTATTTTGTTTAGAAAAAAGACTCATTTTTGTCATCACGTTAAACTACAAGAAACATCTTGTGCATCAGAAGATTGTTTTGATAACTGTCGACTACACAGACCAGGAGGATGAGGAGGATGAGGAAGCCGCTCTGACTCATCTGTGTGTTAAGCCCCGCCCACGGCAGGAACTAGGTCAAAATCTAACCAATCACACACTCCTGTTCCGCTCCAAAGCTCGGCGTGTGTGTGTGTGTGTGTGCAGACATACGTCTAAAGCAACAGACTGTTTGGCCCATGACTTCTTCACTTGGTCGTACATGATGGTGTTGTTGATGCCCAGGCCACAGAATATCACAAACGCCTAGAGAGAGACACACAAGAGTGTATTACGGTAAATACAGTACAAACGTCTGAAACACGACTCGACCTCTTACGTGAATCCCAACAGATAAAGCGGAATGCTGGTACCTCAAACAGTCTCTGGTCGGCATCATCGAACGGTTTCCCATCCAACCTGTTCAGCACCTGAGCCACGCCTGACACACACACACACACACACACACACACACACACATTATTGTACCGCACAATTACACACAAACTCACCACCAAAACACACACTAGCACCACACAGAATCAGACAAATGTCCCAGTCATTTATTATTCCTGAATTGATACTCTAAATAGAATATATATCATATAAATATAATATATAATATAATATAAAATGCAGTTTAATGGAGGTGTAACTACGATGTGTGTTTGTCATTACACCCAGATCGTCTCCTTACTCGTTCCATCACCAACTCTCTCACTACTCACAGCGTTAACCACTGCCATAGCCAATCAGCCCAAAAGGTAAAAGAACACCTCGCAGTTACTGCGAGATTACGGAGTGTATCTGTAAGATGTCGGAATAAATTGTTCACGTGAGATTGTATGCTGTAAAACTACACTGAAAAAATACACATTAAAAAACAAGACAATAAAAGACTAAATGAGTAAAATTAAACTTATAATCAAGTGAAATTATCTGCCATCTAATTATCAGTGTGAAACAAGACCTATTTTCTTAGGAAACAAGCAAATTCATCTCTCTCTCTCTCGCTCTCTCTCTCTCTCTCTCTCTCTCTCTCTCTCTTATTTCTAAGAGAGTTAATTAATCTTGTAAGGAATAAAACAAGGTTTATTTTTTTTAATTTCAAGACTTTGTATTGTACGTATTTTATGCAGTGTATATGCCTTAACACTGCAAGAAATGCACATGAAAAAAGATAACAAAGATGACAAAAAACTAAAGTGGTAAAAAAGACTTCAATCAAGGAAAATAATCTGCCAATGGGGTGTGAAACGGATAGTTGGGATCTTTGCTTGCGGTCGCAGTACAGAAAGTGGGTTTCCGGTCAGAGAAACACGGGAACAGAGCAGAGAGGAGACGGAAAGCAGGTAACTAACTAACAGTACACAAACATTCAGTACACAACGTATCTACAACAATGACGTAGCATATTCCATAATTGCATCAGATACTGAAATGAACCATATTAAATCCTGATTATTGTACTGTTATTGATGATAAGAAAGTGATAGAACAGTGGGAAACACACAGAATAAAACACACAATCTCCTACTCCAGGTAGACTTTCTAACAGGGTGAGAAAATTTGAAACAAGCCTTATTTTCTTGAAACACACTAATTAATCTTTCAATCTTACATCTAAGCTAGTTATTTGATCTTATGTGGAAAAAAAAACGAGATTTATTGTGTAAGACTTTTTGTCTTGTCAAGAATTTATTTTTTCGCAGTGTATAAACACCTGCCAAAGAACAAACTAAACAACTGTTATGTATGTTAGGTTTTTTCTATTATATTTATTACCAATATTTTATCATTTATACAAAGAAAACTGTGAGTTTACAGAGGCTTGGAACGACTTAGAGCATTTAGAAGCAAAATGCGTCTCAACCTACGTAGTTTTCGCTTTTACCAAACTGCGCTCACAAAATAGAAGAAGAAATCCTTCATTTGTCCCAAATCCTTTACATTTTGCAGCTGAAACTATGGTATAAAGAAAGATAAAGAATATAAATAAAGAAAATACAAGATAAGCCTCAACTTACAAAATTGTATAAAGATAAAATAATTTCATAAGTTGAGGTACCACTTTATATTCTTTCACTCAGACGAAAAGGTTTCGTTTTTTAGACTAATGGTGGAATTTTATACTCAAAACGGAATATGAAGACGCAAATATTTGCACCCCGCCCCGCAGATTTTTCATGCACAAAAGATTCCATTAATAGGCGAAAATAAGCACCTCCTTACTTTCTTGGTGTTCTGACTTTCCAGAAACCGAAAGATTTGTGGCTAAATAATTCTCTTAAAAATTCTTCTTTTGACAAACGTAACTTGTGACTCGTCCCCACTTGAATAATCGATAAAAAACAGTAATGTTGTATTGGTGATCACTGTTCCGTACAACTGGGTCACTTTAAGCTGGTTATTGGACACTTTACACCCTAAACATCTTCACTTTACAGCACACTCGAATTTTTTGTGCGAATTTTTTTTTTTTTTTTCTTTCTTTTTTTGTGTGTATTTTGCCCATTTTATTCTTTTTTTTTTAGCTTTTTTTTTCTTCATGGTTTTTTCCTTGTTTTTATTCATATTTTTATCCCCATCTATTTATTAGTTTTGTATCTTATCTTTTTATCGTATCCCTATCTCGCATGCACCCCCCCCCACCTCATGCTTAAATGCTAGACGATTGTAAAAATTCATTTTATTGCATGTTGTACCACGTATAATGTGTATTTGACAATAATAATAATAATAATAATAATTTGAATTTAACGATTAGAGATAGCAAGTTCTCAATTTGTTATTGTACTTAATTTATTTTTAGTTCTTCCAGTGTTATTTAGCCACTGCTAAGTATCGTCGAGAGAATAAGGGTTCTTTATTTCTGTGCAGGTAAACATGTTATTTATGTATTTTAAATGCGGTTACATTGCGTACACTGCAGCTTGATGATTAGCCACTGCTAAGCGTCGCGTAAATACGGACGTTTGAGTCCCAAATCTTATTTTTTTTCTCTTTTAACTGACTCTTTTCCTTATTCATTTTGGAACACAGATAAATAACGGGCATTTTTCTCTTTTAAAGACAATTTTTTCCCTAATACGCGTAGCGACTTTACGTAGGTCTGGAACTAAGAGAAGTGCTATACAAATACGTTTGAACTTGAAATCCGGCAGAAAAACTGAAAACGGTGCAGTGAAGAAGGAGGATGAGAGAAAGGCTTCTGAATGACGGCTTCAGCCTTGACTTCTGCTTCTACTGGAGCTTTTGTGCTCAGAGTGACGCTCGTCCCCTGACAGAATCCTCCCACACACACACTTCTGCCCACACACACACACACACACACACACACACACACTAAAGTATTACACCGCACAGACACAGTAACCCACTAGCTGTACGACTGACACACTGCGCAAACACACACTATTAAAGCTAATTAAGCTTTTATTCTAACCGAGACATTAGCAGTAATCACACACACACACACACACACACCACACACAGGCTCTATCTCTCTCTCACACACACACACACATCTCACAGGCTCTCTCTACTCTCTTCTCTCTCTCACACACACACACACACCACACACACATCTCACAGGCTCCTCTCTCTCTCTCTCTCCACACACCACACACACATGCATACACATCAAACACACTCACTCAGCAAGTACACACCCCCACACACACACATATGCAGGCACAATCAAACACACACTCACTCAAGCACACACACACTCCTCTCTCTCTCTCACAAACACACACACACACACACACACACACACCTCACCTATGATTTGGTGGTTGCTGTTCCAGATGGGAACACACAGGACAGATCTTATGTGGAAACCTGAGAACTGATCGGCCTGAAACGCACAAACCAGCGAGAACAAAGAGTTAATCTGGTGAAGACGGTTCTGCACATGCTCACATGTCTGAGGTTACAGTGCGAGGTTCGTTTAGCCAATACGCACGACTTAAAAAAGAACTGACAAACTCAAAAGAACTGCTGCTGATGCATGGATTTAGACTGTGTGTGTGTGTGTGTGTGTGTGTGTGTGTGTGTGTGTGTAACTTCGCTAGATGCTTCACTTTACTCAAGAGAAACTCAAAGGAGTAAATAAACAGGAAATAGAGGACACATGACAAGTTCTGGTTTAAAAGTGTCCGTCCCTTGATTAATGAAATAATCTTCTGAAAAGAATGTCTTCTGGCCTGGACGTCCATGGCAGGAATATTTTATAAAAAGCACAATAAACAACGCACTGTCAATACATAATAGATTTATTATTTATGGCTTTTTCCTGGATACCTACTACTTTCGTTGACCCTGGGGCGGGGCGAATAAATTATGCATCGTTAACACAAATGACATTATAGGATTTATTGTAAGCATGCTGGACGTTTGTCGTTCACTCCACTGCATTATTCATCATGTCATCTGAAGTTCCACTAGCTACTGATCAAGATAAAATGTTCATTGTGGCTGTGGAGCCCCACAGGGTTCAGTCCTGGGTCCAATTTTATTCCCAATTTTTTCTTCCTACTTCTTTTAACCAACTCTTTTCCCCTATTTTTTTGAACACAGATTAATAATTGACATTTTTATTTTTTAAAGACTATTTTTTCCCCTAATTCGCTATATCGACTTTGTGTTGGTCTCGAACTAAGAAAAGCGCAATATAAATAAACTTGAACTTGAACTTTTATAAATCATTCAAATGTGTTTCAATCAGCATAAAGATGATGTCTCAAATGTATTGTTCTTTTAATGATTCAGAATTAAATTTCCTAATGTTGTTAGAGTGATGTGTTTTACCAATCTATGTCACTTGATCGTCATGCAAGACAATGAGTCAAAAGCTGTTGTTACCACTTGAGAAACCTTTCCAAATTAAGGAAAATGTCGTTAAAGGCCGATCTGGACAATGTTGTTCATGCTTTTATTTCTTTGCGTGTTGATTATTGTAAATCTGTTGTCACTTGTTATTTTTTGTAGTTTTGCCATTACTATAATATTGTGTGAGTAAAGTTGCTGCTATGGTGATGCGCACACGCAACTGAAGAAGAGTAACACTTTCGATTTAGAACAAAAATGCAGACTTACTGGTCAAAGTGCTGCCTGACGAAAATGTGAAGATGGTAATAAAAAAATGTGAATAATTTCCGTTTGTTTTTTTCAATACTTTTATTTACTTTTGATATTTTTGGCACTAATCTGATTCCATACCCAGTACAATTTCATCCACGGTTCTGATCCAAAGTCCCGGGGGTTTGGGATAATGATTTGAACCCCTTACTTTTCTAACCGTGCTCTCGTTCCTCAAATCAGTCCCCCCTGATCAGGGGTGTAAGGTACTTGAGTAAATGTACTTGGTTACTTTACTTAAGTATGTTTTGGGCTACTTCGTACTTGCACTGAGTATAAAAAAATATAAGCAACTTTTACTCTCTACTCCACTGCATTTGTGATTGAGTAGCTGTACTTTTCACTCCACTACATTTGAACAAACACTTATCGTTACTCGTTACATTGTGATTGTGCGCGACAAGCCGGAATCGATTTATACCGCGGTTAATTTCTTGGGCGGACGAGGTGAATATCGCCATCTTTAGGCTGCTGAAGGTAATGGAGGCTATTTGTGAATTAGAAACCACAAGAACACGAATTAGGGGCGTAAAAATGTGTTTTACAAATGTTATTATATAATATATAACTTTATATAATACATATAATATATAATTTACTAATCAGATGAATCATTTTATTTTATATCTACTTGCAAATGTAAGTGATTGAGACTGACTTTTTGTTCTTTTTATCTACTTTGTTCTACTAGTTTTCAAATATTGAGATACAATTCTGTTTCTGTCTTGGAAAACAATAGTTTGTTTTCACACTTCTCTTTTTTGGGCCTATATTGAGCATGAATAAAAATACTTCTTAATACTTAAGTTCTTTTCAAATTGGATACTTTGCTACTTTGAAGTCGACTTTGAAGCTACTTTCAAGTCTTTTTTAAATTGGTGACTTGTTACTTGTATTGGAGTAATTTTTACAGTAAGTATCTGTACTTTTACTCAAGTATGGCTGTCCAGTACTCTTTACACCCCTGCTCCTGATAATTCCCAAGACCCGTCTACGGTCAATTTTACTTTATTTAAAGTTAAAACTGTGAAAAGCGCCCAACAAATACTCATATTATTATTATTATTATTATTATTATTATTAATTCAGGTCTGAGATTGTGGAACGTCTTACCCCCTTTTATTTTTACTTTCCTGCTGTAGTTTCTTGCTGTTGGGTTTTATCTCACTGTTTTAGTAACTTTTCTATTTGTGGTGGCCCCTTGTGAAGCACTTTGTGATTTTATCTGCGAAAATATTTTATCAGCGAAATATAAAATTAAAGTTCACTATTGTGCTGCTGTGATGTACAGTCAGAAGGGTCTTACTTCGGCGTCGAAGCGCGGGTCTTGGTAAGCATCGCTGATGTTCACGGGCAGCCCAGTGGAGGCCACAAGCTCTGCGATGCTGTTATTAATCAACCAATCCGAATAGGAAGACTTTTCCATGCTGTCTTTGAAGCTGCGGAGAAGAAGAAGAGAACATGACGCAGTTAGATCCTCCCATAAGTTAGGCGAACATACTGTAAGCACATTTCTTGATGTTTCTTGATCCTAAAATTTCTCTCAAAAATTCTTCTTCAACGTCATTTGACTTGAATAATAGATAAAAAATAGCAACGGTTAGATATGTCTAAATGTGCAGACTATATCTCCAGTAGGGGGTGTTATGATTCACTTCCTTATTCCGGGCAGTGATAATTTTGACAGATTTTTTATTTAGTTTAATAACATAGTCTTAACCAACTAAAACTCGTTTTTTTTTGAGTCCCAGTTTAGTCATCTTAATTTGTTTTAGTCGTAGTCTAATTTTAGTCAGCTAAATACCACATAATTTAAGTTGACTAAATTACATTATAGATTCAGTCAACGAAAATAAAGGCGCTATATATTCTAAAAGTTTACTAAATTTGCTATGTCTAAGAAATCTGAATATGTAGTTAACTATGGAAATATAGTTTTTCCATATAATCATCTCTTATCATCTCTTGATAAGGCGGCGAGATGGCGGCGCGCATAGACGCTGCGACCCGGGGCTCCGCACTTAGCAGCTACTTTTTGTTTGTCTCGTTTCTCGTTTTTTGTGTTTACATCTGTCAAGGGCACATACAGTACTCTAAGACAGAACTGTTACAGATTTTGGACAACCATAGCTCTTCTTCGGGCTACAACAACTGGGATTCCATTCCCCCGGAGCTACAACGCTCTCACCGGAGCTGCGAACTCACCATCCCCCCGATCAGACAAAGGAGGCGACGGCGACACAGGAAGCAAAAGCGGGGCAAGCGGGCCGGCCTGCAAGCTAAGCTAAAAGCTAACCCGTTCAAACCGGCCATCCCGAGTCTTTTCGTCTCAAACGCAAGATCGCTCAGCAACAAAACGGACGAACTGCAACTGCAAATTACATCGAATCGCACCGGGCATTGTGCATTAATAATAACAGAGACCTGGCTGGATCATAACACGCCGGACTGTGCTATCGAGCTAGCAGGCCATACCATCTTCACAGCGGATCGCACAATAGAGTCCGGTAAGAAGAAAGGCGTGGCCTCTGCATTTACACGAACAACATCTGGAGCACAAACACAACGATCAAGGACAAATACTGATATAAACATCGAATATCTGATGCTGCAATGCAGACCTTTCCACCTCCCCCGCGAGTTTTCGTCGGTACTTATAACAGCAGTGTATGTACCGCCGCAGGCTAATGCTAAGTAGCTAGAACAAACTTCATCAAGCCATCTGCAAACATCTCACGACTCAACCGGACAGTATAGTCATAGCCGCCGGAGACTTTAATCATGCCAATCTAAAGTCTGTTCTTCCGAAATTTCATGCCAAGTTGTGTACTTTCCCACAAGAGGAAACAACACTCTGGATCAGGTTTACTGCAACGTACAAGGTGCGTACAAAGCCATCTCTCTGCCACCCCTGGGACTCTCGGATCACTCCTCCCTGTCACTGATTCCAGCGTACAAACCCATCATCTGCACGCAAAAACCAACAATAAAAGCTGTCAAAGTATGGACCACTGAAGCCACATCAGCCCTGCAGGACTGCTTTGAAAACACAGATTGGGAAATCTTTACTGATAGAACAAACCTGGACAACCACACATCATCTGTTCTGTCATACATTAACTTCTGCGCAGAGAATGTCAGCGAAACAGAACAACGACTATATTCCCCAACCAGAAACCATGGTTCAACCGTAAAGTCAAGTCTCTACAAAATCACGAGACGCAGCATATAAATCTGGCGATCGGAGGCCTACAGAGATGCCCGCAGCAATTTGAGGAAGGGCATCAAGGAGGCAAAGCACCAATACAAACAAAAAATAGAGGAGCACTTCAAAAACAACAGCTCCAGGAACATGTGGCGGGGGATCAAAACCCTCACTGGCTACAAGAACAGCACCACATCCACAGATACAACCGACGTCACTCTGCCAGACACCCTGAACGATTTCTTTGCTCGTTTTGACCCATGAGCACAGAAACAAGGACCAACTCCCCATCATCAGACAGAGCTAACACATCACCAGACGAAGCTAACACACTACAACTCCAAACATCTCAGGTGAGATCTGCTCTGGGCAGAATCAATGAGAAGAAAGCAGCTGGACCGGATGGAATCACAGGAAGGATCCTCAAGTCTTGTGCAGACCAGCTAGCCGGAGTGTTCACCACCATCTTCAACCTCTCGCTTCTGCACGCCACGGTCCTCACCTGTCTGAAATCAGCCACCATTATCCCAGTCCCCAAGAAGAATGCAGTGAGCTGTCTTAACGACTATCGACCGATTGCATTAACCCCTATCATCACAAAGTGCTTTGAGAGACTCATCCTGTCTCACATCAAATCCTCCATCCCTGCTGACCTCGACCAACACCAGTTTGCCTATACAGATCAAACAGGTCAACGGACGACGCGACCATCACAGCTCTTCACAGCGCTCTCACCCACCTTGAGCAGGGGAACAACTACGTCAGGATGCTGTTTGTGGACTTCAGTTCTGCATTTAACACAGTTGTTCCCCACAAACTGGTTCAGAAGCTACAGACCCTGGGCTTAGACGGATCGCTGTGCACTTGGATACTGGACTTTCTGAGCAACAGACCCAGCACGTCAGGATGGGAGATCTCACATCATCCACTCTTGTCCTGAGCACCGGCACTCCACAGGGGTGCGTCCTTAGCACTCTCCTTTACTCGCTCTTTACGATAGACTGTTCTCCCATCCACCCCACCAATTCCATTGTGAAGTTTGCGGACGACACCACCATACTGGGACTGATCTCACAGAACAACGAGACGGCCTACAGGGAGGAGATCCAACACTTCTCTAACTGGTGCAAACGCAACAACCTGGACTTAAACACCACCAAAACTAAAGAAATCATCCTGGACTTCAGAAAGTCCAAACGGACTGAGCACTCAACCCTCTGCATCCATGGAGAAGAGGTCGAGAGGGTGGAGAGCTTCAGATTCCTTGGCCTGCACATCACAGCTGACCTCACCTGGACTGCACACGTCTCACACCAGGTGGGGAAAGCTCAACAGAGACTGTACTTTCTCAGGAAGCTGAAACTCGCTAATCTCCCTCAGGATCTACTGGTCAACTTCTATAGATCAGCAATTGAGAGCCTCCTGACCTACTGCTGCACAGTGTGGTTCTCCAGCTGCACGGAGGAGAACAAGAAAGACCTCCAGCGGGTTCTGAGGGCTGCCGAGCGTGTCATCGGCACATCACTTCCCTCCCTCAGTGACATTTATCACAGCCGTCTTCACAAGAAGCCCTGTCCATCAGCACTGATGCCACACACCCTGGACACCACCTATTCTCTATTCTGCCCTCTGGACGGAGATTCAGATTAATAAAAACCAGGACAAACAGACTAAAAAGCAGCTTTTATCCACAGGCAATTAAATGCCTGAATACATGAGCACCATGCTCACCAGCACATTCTAGCACACTCGGTGTGCACTCACTACCTCAGACTTTCGCACTATTCACTTTATAGCCTTTTTGCAAAGACTTTTGCACTATTCACTTTATAGCCTTTTTGCAAAATTTCAATGCCTCTGTTTTTCCACAATTGCCATCTGCACATGTGTACTGTTCACCTCACTTTATTCATTACCGTTTGTGTATTGCTGTTTGCACATTTTTGTTACGCCAATGTTGTGTTGTGATGTTGTTTTGTGAAGCACGTTATTGTCGTCACGCTGTGATGTTAACTTGTTACCTGTTGACTGTTTTCCTTTGCTGCTAGTGCCGAGTTGCCAAAAAGAATTTCATTGTTCTGACAATGACAATAAAGCTCTCTCTCTCTCTCTCTCTCTCTCTCTCTCTCTCTCTCTCTCTCTCTCTCTCTATAACATATATACAAAGATCTTAGTTGTAAAAATATTTGTTTTTCTTGAACTTATTTTTATGAACTTTTCTTTCAATCCAAATAAATGTATTCTCATAAATGAAACCTTAGCAAAGAGGAATTTAAACACAGTAAAATAAAATACATTATCACATTTACAAGTAACAAATGGTTGCACGGTGACAGAAAAAGTTTTTGGTGAAAGAATAACGTTTCATCAGGAGATGTCTCCACATGCGGTGTATCGATTGTTTTTTTAAGATCACGTTAAATGTAAAATTAATACATAAATCTGACCGTTTTCCTGCCAGGAGAAGACATTTTTGAAGACGCTAGTGTTTTTCCTGCCCCACTCAAAGACTCCGTGTCCTGATTGGTTCTCTTTGCGTTTGCACACGCCTTACTCCACAAGCTCTGGTCATGATTGGATGTCGTCACAAAAGGCGTTTTTGTTTCGTTTTTATTCACTGATGAAAGTGTCAATAAATGTAAAGTTTTCATCCCTTTAAAAGCGGGAGTTTTCATATAGTTCTCGTTTCGTTTTCATCAGAGAAAAAGTGTCGTTGACAAAGGCGATGACGAAAATATACAATAGACCAGGGGTCAGGAACCTATGACTCTTGAGTCATATATGGCTCTTCTGGTGGCTGCATATTGCTCTTAGACAAAGTTTTAAAAATACATAATAACGAAAAACATTTAAAACATTCTCCGGTATTTTAATTCATTCATTTCCTGGTTGCCGGCGATTGAGCCAATCACAGCTTTCCTCCGGAAAACACCATGTTTTCTATTGGATAATGCGTAACGTCGTGACGTCAGGACGTAAACTTCCCTGCCCTTTTTAAATATTCAGTAGTTCGCTAGCAAATAGCGAAAACCGTTGCGTTTGAGTCGCGTGCGCGCGCGGTACCTGCGTGTCGCTGTACAAACACTGGGCTTCGCGTGTCCGCGTGTGTTTGCTAGACGTATTTCTATTTCTTTGTGGGGAATGAGTTCATCGCTTCACCAATCAGATTGGTTGCTGCTATTTCACCGGGCAATTGGTATGTGTGTGAATGTTGTTGCGTTTCTGTTAGGCGACCTTGAGTGTTGTGAAAGGCGCCGATAAATAAAAAATTGAATGCATTATTATTATTATTATTATCGCTTAACATGGCGTAAAATAAGTTAAAAGTTGTAAAATTAATTCAAGTTTGAATGGATGCCCTCCCGATTTTAAATGTATTTTATTTGTGTCTGATTTATTGGAAATGTATTTGTATATGTCTGAGTTTATTTGACCCGGGAGTCCTGAAAGAGTTGAAACAGCTCTGGATGTGCACCGTGTTTCTGCTCTTGACCACACGTTTGTTTTATCAGAATTAAAAGTTGAAAACGAGCCACACGAGTATGAAGACATTTTACATATACCAACAGCGTTATCAAAACCAGTTGAAAGACTTTTTGTCCTGCATTTCATATTGGTTTTACAAATATGCATAGATTTACTTGTATTTAGTTATAAACAGGTTCGGCTCTTTTGGACTTCATTTTAAATTCATTAGACGAAATTAACACCTATTGCGGGTTTTCACGCTCGCTGCAGCTGTAGGTTGCAGAGATTCTCTTATGTGTCATTGTACTTATATCTTCCTGTGTTATTTAGCCACTGCTAAGTTAGTTGTACCTTTGGAAACGTCATAGTTTTACTAGTTTACCCAGCCTGACTTGTTCCAGACAGACCGAAGGCGAACTTTAATATGCGGGCCTGGGGGTCGGGACTTGGTCGATTCCCGGCGACCCCGTGGGTGTTTCCGCTGTATCCACTGCAGTTCCTGATTTACTCTAATTGAGATGTACAGTAAGAAAAGATGTACAGTAGTTGGAATATGATTCTTCCTTCATATGGATTTCATTTCTCACTCACATCACTTTTTTACATTTTATAATATTAGGCACGAGCAGTTGTTTTTGCTATAACATTTATTGAACGAAGTTAGTGTTTTTAAACAGTTTTAAAACGTGAGCCCAGAAACATGGCTGCCGACGGACAAAACACGACCGGTTGAGAAACCAAAACTGGAATCACACGAACTGGAGAAGTGTGAAAACGCCATAAACAAAAGCCACACGAGAATGAGAGCAAACACAAACACACATTAATGTCTGTAACGTCAGTAACGCGGCACCGCTGCGCCCGCTAGACGCGGAGAATTAACGCTTGTAGCGCAATGAGTCTCGCGCTTCATTCCTCGGCCGAAACTGGTTCGAAACACAAACACACTTACACACACGTAGATAAACAAGAAAAAAACATAAAAATTGTATTCTTTTTGCTATTATAAAGGCAATTTGCAAGCCAAGCTTTCAGTCAAATACCGACACTGCAGGTTTGTTTGCGAGTTCCTTCATCTTCATTCGATTCGATTGCTTTAATTTGACTGAATAGCGAAAACACGCCCCCTCATTTGACTAAGCTTTTAGGAATAGAAAAAGAAAAACGTCTTGAGAGAAGGAAAAGATAAATGGTTACATTTATTTCTCATTTGTTGTACTAACATAAATAGATGTATTTATACATTTATTTTTCACTAATGCATTTCCGCATTTATTAACACATAAGTACATTTATTTCCTTTGTCATTTATATTAGATTTTTGGCGGTTTTGGTCCTCCATAGGAGAGACGCTGCTTTTTACAGTCGCTCTCCCTCAACAGCCGTTTCCAGCTAATGAACTTTCCCCGCATTTTAATGAGGCTCTTTGGAGCCAGTAAACGCCAGGAGAAGTGAACACTTTGACTTTTATAGACGCCCACGTGCCGCAGTGACGGTCTCGGTGCGTTTTCCTCTCTTTTCATCTCTCTCTCTCGCTCCAGGCTGGAAAGTCTGATCAAACGCTCAGATCGGACGCAAAGGTCAGGCACGAGCACTCGGTTCAGGTGTGTACCGATTATCTGCTGTCTGATAAAGCAACGCAGGCCAGTCTTTCATTCTCCATCAAGCCACAGATCAGTAGAACAAATCACTCATAATGCATCAAATACATCATCACTTGAGAGCCACACAAGTCCTGCTACACAGTGTCGGGAACGTTCCTTTAACAAATTAATTAGTTACAGTTACTAGTTACTTCTAACCAATAGTT
Organism: Paedocypris micromegethes; assembly: GCA_028031935.1. Lineage (NCBI taxonomy): Eukaryota > Metazoa > Chordata > Actinopteri > Cypriniformes > Paedocypris > Paedocypris micromegethes. The sequence continues at coordinate 33,456,160 of CM051494.1, read as the reverse complement.
ACTATTTGTTAGAGTTAGTACTTGAGTAGTAGAGTTAGTAATTGAGTTACATTGTTATAAAAATAACTATATACCAGGGAAAGTAACTATTGTGTTACTTTTTGCGCCAGTTTTATTTCCGTTTTTGTTTGTCAAATAACTTGGTTGCTGTCAATATTGAAGACCTGCACCTGAGTTTATGTGTGTGCGCAGCCGCAGACCCGCGCAGACCCGTCCACACTAGGAAGGCAGCATCTGCGTAAAAAAGTAGTGCCTGTGTTCTGTGTGCAAAGCGCCGGTCAATTTACCTACACGCGGAATGATTCTGAACGCGCATTGTGAATAAGAGTAAAACCCGGACATTTTCGTAAATTTAAAACATCCGTCCGGACGCCCCGGACAAGGTGTAAAAAGAGGACAAGTCCGGACAAAAGAGGACGTTTGGTCACCCTACACTAAATATAAAAAAAAAATCATTATTAAACAACATTATTGTACATCAGTCTACACTATTTTGTTATTGCCGTGTGAGACTGATGATTGATGATTACAGTGTGAGAGACAGCTATGAAATTCAAAATAGTATTGTATATATTATCATTAGTATAGTAAATAATAAAACACAATAGATGGTTTAGAACTTTTAAAGTTAAATGCACAGACCACAACTGGCCGCTTACTAAAACCGTTTAGGTGACCACTATTATAGTAACGCAGCATTTTTGTCAGTAAACAATAACGTTAGATTCTCAACTGAAAATATTAACATTGTTACTAACGCCGTTTATTCATAACACCGTTATTCACATCACTGTTCACTATCAGAAGCATTACTTTGTTATCAGAAGCATTACTACGATTTGTGGAAACGAATAATTCGTTCTGTCACGTGACCGCAATCGAGTGAGTCACTGTGGCGCTGTTAAAGCAAAAATGGCAGGGACGAGGGATGACGTAGATTGCGTTACTGTGGTGTGTATTCGCTCGGTTCTCACGTGATTTCAACTGCTTTGTGGCATTGTATGTATTAAATGCTGTCGGCAAACCATCGGTGTCTTTGGTATATATTGTTTGAGAGCAGGGCGCCGCATAGTTGTGAGCATTTGTAAGGCGCTTTTCACAGTTTTAACATTAAATACATAGATTTTATAAAACGGTATTCTACTAGTAATGACTAGTGTAGCTATTTTTGATCAAACTAACGATAACATTGAGTGTCACCCAATCAAAAGTAGAAAAAGAGCATCTTCCTAAAATGCGTGAGGGATGATTTACACGAGACGATGAAAATACGGGACAAAACCCGTCCGTATTGATTCATAATGAGACACGCATTTACAATCTGAAACAAGATTCCGCATTTCAAGTGACGGGTGGCAATCCTAGTCGAAAGGCATTGTGGGAAATGTAGTTTTTGGTCAGTGCACGCTCTTAATTTATTTTTAAGGGTATTTTTTTGCGCTCGCGTTTCAATCGACGTTGGCTCGAACGGTGACTCCTCCCTCCGAACGATCTCCACCATTGCCCCGCCCACCCCGACAGCTCACACTACAAGATCGTTTGTGATGATATAGCGAACGAGTTAAACTTTAATAAAATGTGTTTGTAAAATAAAACCGATTATTTCAAACGGTCATTAGTTGCACATGTGAGTTTAATCTAATGTGTAAATCGACAATTTAAATTTTTTGTGAAATGACTTGCCTGGCTATTTATGGCATCATATTTTGTATGATCAATATTATGTTGGTTATCTGGTTATCACTGCATGGAACTGATGAAAATAGAAAGAGTGAAATGCATCAACAGTTTTAGTTACCGTATTTTTCACCGTATAAGACAGCAAATGCAGAGATCCGCGGAGCGCGCTCACCGCCATCTTAGTATGCAATACCGCGGTATTATATACAGTACGTCGTCTTGCTTTCTTTCCGGCGCAGAATCTTGTGAAACAATGAAACCATGATTTCCAAACGAAAACAGACTTTGATCAAAATAAAACAAGCAGATTTTCTCGCGCGCGTCTTTAAAACTAAAACAGCCGCTCTTCTCTTAAAGGCACAGCGCAGAAAACAGAGCGTCAGGCGTATGCGCGTGAAGTACAAACTGTGTTCGATTAGTAATGTCTGTGCCGTCACTGATAGTTGTAAGTTACAACTTGTAACGAAACTAATGTGTGATACTGTATTAAGGTGTTTATATACTTATATAAAAATCTAATTCATGAATTATCACGATATCCACGATATTGCAAAATCCATATCGTGGCACATCTCAATACCGCTATTCAGGTTAATACCGCTATACCGCCCAGCGCTACTCTCACTGTTTACTGACTTTACTGACTGTTCATGTCACATGTTTGACATACAATTGTTCTTAAACTGCTGTTAACTTTTATACAATTGATTAAAAATATTTTACTACAAAATTTGGTTCAGAATCTTTTTTTTTCTAGATTTTCCTCCTTTAAAATTGGGTGCGTCTTATATGGCGAAAAATACGGTAGTTCACTAAACTGTCTGAGAATCAAAATGATTTGGGTCGAATCAGCTAAAAGAATCAAACTTCCCACAACTGTCTGTGTGTGAGCACGTATCATCTCTGTTTCCCGAAAGCCTCCGCCACACGACTACGCCACGGGACTGACTGTGGATCCCATGGAGCGGAGCATGTAAGGAATCTCCGTAACTCTGCTCGTGGCGCAGAACTGTGCTATTTATAGTCACACGAGCCTTTCCGCTGATCTAGTTCCGAGTCTCTTGAGCGTGGCTTTCCACACTTTGCCTTGTTCCCGGGTTTGGATTTATTGCCGCCTGTCTTGACCTTGCCATCAATAAATAAAAGCGTCTGCATTACACAAGGATCATGGGTCGGTCTTTACATTGAGCATTGAAGCTTTTTTTCCCCATTTTAAACTACTGTATTTATGCAAATATAAGCACCCCCCAAATTTTCCAGGCACAAAATAGAAATTCTCCTCTCTAGATTTTTTTTTGCTATTATTTAAATGTATGCTTCAATTACGTTAATTTTCTCCTATATATATATACCTATATATATATATTTTTTTTTCCTTTATTAAACAAACCTAACTTGTGACTACAGCACCCAGAATTCTCAGCCGATCCCAAGAGCCAAAGAAGTAGCAAAGAATTATTTTCCCCTGCACAGCAAAACCTAGCGTTTTTGTTCCCTGCTTATCGACTACTTGCCTTTGCTGTACGATTTTATGTTTTCTGACGTTTTTGGACTCCGTTTCCAGACGTTGGTCATTACAACTGCAAAAAATGAATTCTTGACAAGCCAAAAGATCTTGAAATTATGTTGAAAGGTTTTTTTTTCAGGCAAGATAAATTAACTAGCTCAGAATTAAGAGAGAAATATTAATTTGCTTGTTTCGAGAAAATTGATGATATATCCATTTATTTGTAATTTCTTCTCACTGGAAATGTGGGAAAATGTGCGTTTATATTTACGTGTATATTTGAAATCGATGATTAGAAGCACCCCTGCTGCTAAAAGAGAAAAAAAAACCTTGCGCCTTGCTGTTCCGTGCCGGAGCACGTCAAAACACTTATGGTATTATTGTGATTAAGGTGATGATGCAAGCAGAATAATGGCGGACCGTGGTCCGGATCAGATTTGAGTTAAAAATCCAGCAGTCCACCTTAACTATAATGCTGCGGCCGCTGCGCAAACTTGAATGCGCAAACACCGACGACAGAGAAGAAGAGAGAGAGAGAGAGAGAGAGAGATGGAGAGAGAGAGAGAGAGAGAGAGATGGACAGAGACGGACAGACAGACAAAACAGGCGAAATTTGTTCAGAAACTTGAAAAAAAAAGCCCTTAAAACTGTTCAATTGTTAGTTTTACCTGCTTATTGAGTCGCGATGTAAAAGGAAGTCAAGTTTTGTAAGTTAACCACTTTATTTTAAGCTCCTGATGCCTGGGCTCGGATCCGAGTACCTAGTGTGAGTGTGCCCTTAGGGTTCAAAGGTCATCGACCCTGGACTGACCACCTAATTGACTCGTGTCTACCGGCGACCCAAGAAGATAATAACCGTAGTCTGCCACAGACGAATGCTAAGCAATGCCTCATCTTTACTATAGCCTAATGCCTGATTGACTCAGTGGCGTCCATCTTTACATCGATAGCCTGTGGTTAGTCGCACCTGTTCTCCATGTCAGCGCTGCACTTTGGTGACAGCAGCTCAAAGGACTTGGTAAATTTCACCACCTGTGAACATCAGATTGAGGAAGATATCAGACGGGCAAGAGGCGGAGCAAAGGGAGGGCGTGGCACAGGAAGAGTACCGGTGATTCGATGTCCTCCAGCAGCTGGACGGAGCAGCGCTCGCACTTCAGCAGAGTCTGAGCTCGATGCATGATCTTCCTCACAATCTTCTCCAAGTCTGTCTGCTCCTCAAACAGATCGTTCACCACCTCCAGAAGAGCCTACGCACAAACACACAAAGAACAATCAAAAGCAAAATCACAGAAAAAGTTTTAGAAACCATCACACGTCTTAACTGCTGGACGTATTTGACGCCTTTTTGTTTTCTTCCGTTCACTAGTGAGACGAAGCCAAGTCAAGACGCTCGTTAATGTTATTACTCACCAACTAATTTTGCCAACATTAAGCTTAATAAAAGTAAACATTCCAAGGTACAGTATTTAGTACAGTTGAGGACACGATTATTAGCTCTGTTTAAAAGCACTTTTGAAATACTTTTCAAAGAATGATTATTTAGTAGGCGGGGCTAATAATTTTGTCCTCAACTGTACTGTAGATGTTTGCTGTGTGTGTTTTGCAGAGTGTCTAAAATCGCAGTAAACACACACACTTCAGAATAAAATCCTTTCTCAGGTAGTAAAATGTCGGAGTTGATAGCAGACTTACTTTACCATTGTGTTTAATCACTCAATCTCCCTGTTCATTTTTTTTTTTAACTCGACTGCCCCTCGACTCACATCCACTGTTCTAGTGCAGGTAATCACGCCCACGAGATGCGCCCCAAAATACCATAGAACAGTGGTTCTCCGCACTATTCCACACTAAGTTCATTTAGAAGCAGCGCGAGAGGAAGCAGCTCTTCAAGCGGTCTCTCTCGGTGCGCTTGTTTGATCCGCTTTTGGTGCGGCTCCGAGTTCGATTGGCACTTCACTTCACCGCTCAAACGAATCGTTCCAAACAGCGAAACAAACTCTGGTGCGATGGAATCGAAAGTGGCAGATGTGAAAGCGCCCTTACAAACGGATCAGTTCGTGAATGATTCGTTCGTAATGAACAATTTTATATGACTCTGGAGTCGGGATGAACGAGTCTCCTCAGTGAACGATTCGTTTGTGACGTGACTGTAGCGAGAAGAATCATTCAAATAGACAGCGCCGCATTCAGTAAAAAAAAGTGATCGAATGACTCGAAATGAATCATTCACTTTCTCGCATCCCGTCGCGTCAGTTAAAAGAATCAAACTTCCCATCATTAATCTCCAACTCTACCTTCTTTGGCTGTTTACTGGTATCTTTTTTTATTTCTCCTGATGGTCCGCGCCCCCCCTGCAGTGCCTGTGCGCCCCCCACTTTGAGAACCACTGCCATAGAAGTAATGCAAGATCATCTTTCCTTTATAATATTGAAATGATCGCGCACAACTGGGTTTCACTCGATGCGCCAAAACAGAAACCGCTGATGGTAGATCAGAGAGTTTGGCAGAATCGTATAAATGTTGAATTAAGATCATGAAGGGGTAAAACTGAGATTGCGATCTTTTAACGATAACTCGTGCAGCTCTAAATAATGCGATATCTTTGTATGAAATTGTTGTTTAGATAGAAATGTATAAAACTATGGCCAGCAAGTCAAAATAGAGCGCCAACATGCAAGCATTTGAAGGTCACCTCTAATAGAGCGCCACAACGACGAAAGGGTTAAAGAATAGAGCGCTCATGTTCATGTTCATGTAAATGTTTATTTTTATTACGCTTAAAGGTGATTTTTATTCTTTTCAACATTACTTTTACATTACATTATATTTTTCATTCCATTTATTTATAATTAAAGCGGTTAATAATATGTGTTATTACCGTATTTTTCGCCGTATTTCGTTCGTAAACGTTGTCTTGCTTTCTTTCTCGCGCAGAATCTTGTGAAACAATGAAACCATGATTTCCAAACGAAAACAGACTTTGATCAAAATAAAACAAGCAGATTTTCTTGCGTGCAATCTTTAAAACAAAAAACAGCCGCTCTTCTCTTAAAGACACAGCGCAGAAAACAGAGCGGCAGGCGTATGCGCTTGTGTGATCTATTAATTCAGTCTGTTTCACTGCTTTCTGTGTTCGATTAGCAATGTCCGTGCCGTCATTGGTAGTTGTAAGTTACAACTTGTAACGAAACTAATGTGCAATACTGTATTAAGGTGTTTATATACTTATATAAAAATCTAATTCATGAATTATCACTGTAGCCACGATACTGCAAAATCCATATCGCGGCACATCTCAATACCGCTATTCACGTTAATACCGCTATACCGCCCAGCTCTACTCTCACTGTTTACTGACTTTACTGACTGTTCATGTCACATGTTTGACATACAATTGTTCTGAAACTGCTGTTCACTTTTATACAGTTGATATAAAACATTTTACTACAGTATTTGGCTCAGAATCTTTTTTTTCTAGATTTTCCTCCTTTAAAATTGGGTGCGTCTTATATGGCGAAAAATACGATATTTTGCTGTTTGACAACCTGATTTTCAGGGTTAAATATTTAAAATAATAAAATATCCAGAAAGAATCGTGAAAAGAATTGTGATTTTTATTCTAAGCAAAAGAAAAACGTGATTCTCATTTTATCCAGAATCGTGCAGCTCTAATGTAAACTTAACATGCAACCTAGTGGGAAAATACAAGAATAAAATTAAGAACAGGAAAAACTAAATAAAACTTTGAAACCCGTTAATAAACAATTTTATAGTAACAAAAATGTCCAAGCCCTCTTGATGCTCTGTCATCTTTCTGAAAACCACTTTGTTACAGGTTTTTGTTCAGAAACATCTTTACATTTTTCTCGTTTTAAGTGCTTATAAAAGTTAATGGCGTTACCACAGTAGCGTGTGATCTTTTCACAGACGTCGCAATTAGCTCTGTTCTCATAAAATACTTCCACTCAGCGCAAAATTAATATTATCACTGGTTTTAAAAAAAAAACCCCAACATTGAAATTTTGACTTTTGGATTGATCGATTTCGATACAACCCCATTATCGATAGTATCGATTTTTTAAGGATCGATCCGCCCACCACTAGTTTTCATAAGGCATTGTTCAATTGTAATAATAATAATAATAATTTATTAGATTTATAATGCGCTTTATATTTGTGAACAAATCTCTAAGCGCCAATTTGTTGCATTTGTTTAACTATTGTCTCTCACATGACACATCTGTACAATGTGCAAATATCTCGCCGTGCCTATAGCAGTTGCTCTCATCTTCATTCTTCTTATTTCTTATTTTCACTTATTTTAAATCTATTGTTCTTCTGTAATCAATATTTAGAATGTGTTGATGGTGCTGTAAAAGCGCCACTGCTTAGATTTGAACGTCCCCAGACACACACACACACACACACACACACACACACAGCAGTTCTTGAAGCTCTCTGTGCAGGAACAGAGTGAGTAGGAAGCTCACAATCAATAGATAGTAAACACCCACATGATATTTATAGCCAGAACTTGCACGCACATCCACACAAATGCTAACACTCTTTCTCTCTCTCTCACACACACACACACACACACACACACACACACACACACACACGCACGCACACACACACACACATACGCAAACACACACACAGTTCTCTTGTTTGGAGGGATAAATGAACAAAAAAATTGAGCAGTGATGAAATTGAGTTGGAAACTCCATTACCTCAGTGAAATTCAATGAATTGAAATGTTTACTTGACGAAAGAGTGTAAAGTGTGTGCGGGGCTCACCCTGCTCCTGTCGTACTCTTTCCTGGAGGCTGCGAACAGCTGGGCGTTTGAGATGGCGATGCCGCAGAAGGGCAGGTACATTTGCAACACCTGCAAAAAGAAACAAATATTTGCCCTTTTTGTGGTACACTTGTGGTAAAGTCTACACAAATAGACTGGTTTATTTTAACATACACACATAGAAGAGCTCATCGGGCAAACACCACAACTTTAACGACCAACAGTAAACTTTACAAATCCGAGCTTTTTTGGAATAGAAGCACAATTCGGATGTTATGAGGATGAAACTACACGAGAATGAAACTTTAGTCACTACTGCTGCTCGCCGTTCATAGCCAGAGTCACATATGGTTTTCTTGTTAAATATTTACTTTACTTGTTTAATATTTAATAGTTACAGTCATTTAGCAGACACTTTTATCCACAGCCACTTACATTTCATTACAATTTCTACAACATTTTCCAAAAGATATTTAACATTTCATTACAGTTTCTACAACATTTCCAAAAAAACATTCAACTGTCAATGTGTGTAAGATTTAGACACGTCTAACCGATCGTTACTCTTTTCTACTAGATGTGGGGGGCAAAGTAATTAAAAATAATCAATCGATTAATGAATTATTAAAGTAACGAACGCACATCATTCGTGAGCCGTGTGTTTATTAATCTGCTGTTCTCTCCCTCACAGCAGCAGTCCGACAGCTGTCACTGGAACAAACACAGGAGAGAAAAATGGCTGTTTCTTATTAGAATAGAAACCTGTCTCGAGGATGACGAGTGATTGGTTGTGCTTGACCGGCCATTAGTCGAGAAAACATGTGCGGAACAAAGACATCACAGGACTGACACGGGGAAGCGATCACAACCGAATAAGAGGAATTCAATTATTTCACACTATAGTAGCGTATCAGTCCAAACAGTGTGTGTGTGTGTTTCACTGTAGATAAAAATGTGTGTGTGTGTGTGTGTGTGTGTGTGTGTTCCGTCTCAGTCCAGGAGAATAGATAGAATCCTTTACTAAACACTTTGATTAGCTGGTTTCCACAACACATTGAAAATCTTCACACACACACACACACACACACACACAGCATTACAATCAACAAAGTTTAGTCAATACCTGTACATTATTAATCTCTGAGGCCGACTCGTGCACTGACGTTTCCATGAACATCGAAATTAAAGACAAAATGTAATTGGATTGATTGCATTGCTATAGAGTTCTAAATCTCTGCCCTTGTTGTAACGAGATGCACACACAATGGACTTCCACAATTTCTGGCGATGCTAAAATCATTTTACTAATTTTTGATTTTGAACAGAAATTAAATTGAGCAATGTATTGCGCGGATGCTAAATTAAATTTAATGCAATGTTTAAGCGAAAACAGATCATGTGACATCAGTATTGTCAGAGAACGACTGTGGACCCACGTGCACAGCCAGGAAGAGATGGAGGAGCACAAGTGGTTAAATGTTCCAAAGAAGGGTTTAATCCAGGAATCGGGGTCAAGGCAGGCAATGGGTCAGTACACAGGAATATCCAAACACATGGACTTCAACTTGACAAGACTTGAAGCGAGAGTGACAGGAAACAACTTGAAACAAACTGACAGGAAACAACTTGGCAAAGACTACATGTAACACAGGGACTTAACGATTAACACAAAACACCTGGAACAAGAAACATGAAGCAGCAACAAACAACAGAGACGAAAACTTCAAAATAAGAGTCAAGAGCACTTCAAACTTCCGCCCAACTATGTGACAACTATGAACTACATCCCCCAGAATTTCCGTCTTTTTGTGTTTTGTAGCCACCTGTTTACATTTGGCGTCTGTCAACCGTTGCGCTCTGTTGTGATAATTCGTCTGTTATTCGTCATTAAACGTTTGTAGTCGTCACGCTCTGGACAGATGAACAGATGATCAGGACTCTATATGGTGTGTGTTGAAACGGGTACAAGCTGAACAATAATGTGGTGTTGAATGAATTAGTGAGCAGGAATAACCAAGAGTTCAGTCTAAATAAATTAATTAAAACAACTAGAAATGTCCCTGACATGAAGAGATGAATCTAGAGACAGGGATCATCTGGTTGAAACTC
>CM051494.1:33418561-33441061 GCA_028031935.1 Paedocypris micromegethes | reverse complement strand
GAGACAGGCCGCATCACCGCCGGAGGAGACGAGGCCGCATCACCGCCGGAGGAGACAAGGCCGCATCACCGCCGGAAGAGACGACGCCACATACCACATCCCTGCCGGAAGAACGCATCCCTGCCGGTGGAAACGACGCCGGTCTGGCTGCTGAGGAGTGTCGTTACCATCAGGATGGTGTCGATGTTGTTCGAACCGTTTTAGCGTCTTTGCGTTGGTCTCGGACTAAAAAAAGTGCTATACAAATGAACTTGAACTTGAATAAGTATTGCTAGGAATTTGTTAATTAATTTGTTGTAATTGATTTATATAGGGTTTGCCAAAATGCATCCAGGTGGTGACAATTTCTTTTTTTTCTATTTAGGGGAGGGGAAATAGTGTAGTGTGTAGTATGTAGGAAAGACTGGTGAAATCCTAATACTGTGAGTTTGATTGTCACAGCTTTCTGCTTCTTGTTTTGCCACGCTTTTGCTTCTCGTTTGTAAATGTTTTTGGGATGGGGGTTCTAGGGAAGAAACCTTGTATTTTTTCAGAGCTTCGTTTTGTCTGTTATTTTTCGTGGTGAAACATTGCACTCCTTATTTTGTGGTGAAAGAGGGAAAATAAACAGTTCTCTCAATAGTTTTGGTCTGTGCAATCACCCTAGAGGTTGCAACAGTACACAGTAGGGGTGGGCGATATGGGTTAAAATTCATATCACGGTATTTTCTAGTGTACAGACGGTATCGGTATTATATCACGATATTGTGTGTGGGGGGGTATTATTTTATATAAAGTACGAAATTAAAACGCAAGGGGAAACCTGGAAAAGCAGCTGTCATCTTTAATATCATATATCTGTTAAAAGTAGTCCAGGGCATTTATTTAAAAAAAAAACATTTAAATTAAATGGCCTGCGGTCTATCTTTTAAGAGAGAGCGAGAGAGAGAGAGAGAGACAGAGAGACAGTGAGAAAGACAGAGAGAGAGATAGACAATGAGAGAGAGAGAGAGAGAGAGAGAGACGTCTGAATCTGAAGTTGCGTGAAACAGTGTTGCCAACTTTGCGACTTTGTCGCTAGATTTAGTGACTTTTCAGACCCCCCTAGCGACTTCTTTTTGAAAAAGCGACTAGCGACAAATCTAGCGAGTTTTTTTGCTGTGACTGGCGACTTTTGGAGACTTTGATTTGTCCGTACTGTTCTTACACTTCTCAATTTGCCGTCAGTGATAGCTTCTGCCGCGCCTTCCGCGTCTTAAACTAGTGACAGGCGAGTCTCTCTCTCACACACACACACACACAGTCGCTCTCAGCCGCAGTTCTAGTGAGACACTTCTCTCTGTCTCCCGATTGCAAACGAATCACGCATGCGCAGCCGCCGCTTGCTAACTCCGTCGTGGCTTGTAATGATGTACAGTAAATGTAAAATGTACTTTGTCTAAAATAAGCACAGTAACTGCACACAAATAGATCACTGCATTTAACTCGAACTTCCTCAGTCACTTACCACTTTGTGAGTGTACTCTGTGACAAGCTGGCTAGATGAAAAAAATATATATTAAATATAAAATTATAATATTATTATTATTATTACTACTATTATTTTTTATTTTGGCTATATACACACACACACACACACACTGTGTAAATCAGCAATATTTACAAATGTTGTATTTAATACGTGTTACGTAATACATATGCAAAGTAGTATGTAAATTATGATATGACGTCATCTAGCGACTTTTAGCGACTTTTTGGACAGCCAATGGCGACTTTCCTTGCTGAGGAGTTGGCAACACTGGCGTGAAACCAAGGTTACCAATCGAAAACAGACTTTGACCAAAATAAAACGAGCAGAATTTTCTGGTGCGCGCGTTTTACGGGACTCGCGCTCACTAAAACAGCCGCTCTAAAAAACCGCCACATTACAGACATGGAGCGGCACAGCGCGTGCGCGACCCATGCGCCTCGCGGGTGATCTATTAATTTAGTTTCTTACAGCGCTTTCTGTATTCGATTGGCAATGTATCTGTGTCGTAATTAAAAGTTATAACGAAACAAATGTATTTTAATGTATTAAATGGTTGATATGTATGTATAAAAGGTAAATTCATGAAAATCCATATCGTGGCGCAACTCAATACCGGTATTCACGTTAATATCGCTATACCGCCCACCCGTAGTATACAGTATAGTAAAAAAAGAAAAAGTACCGTATTTTTTGCCGTATAAGACGCACTTTTTGGGTGAAAAGTTGGTGCGTCTTATACGGCAAATGCAGAGATCCGCGGAGCGCGCTCACCGCCATCCAAGTATGCAATACTACGCGGTATTACATACGTTGTTTTGCTTTCTTTCTTGCGCAGAATCTTGTGAAACAATGAAACCATGATTTCCAAACGAAAACAGACTTTGATCAAAATAAAACAATCATATTTTCTCGCGCGCGTCTTTAAAACTAAAACAGTCGCTCTTCACTTAACGACACAGCGCAGAAAACGGAGCGGCACGCGTATGCTTTGTGAAGTACAAACTGTTCGAATGGCAATGTCCGTGCCGTCATTGGTAGTTGTAAGTTACAACTTGTAACAGTACGTTACACCTGCAACTAATGTGTAATACTGTATTGAGGTGTTTATATACTTATATTTAAATCTAATTCATGAATTATCACGATATCCACGATATTACAAAATCCATATCGTGGCACATCTCAATACCGCTATATCGCTCACCTCTTCTTTCACTGTTTACTGACTTTACTGACTGTTCATGTCACATGTTTGACATACAATTGTTCTTAAACTGCTGTTAACTTTTATACAGTTGATATAAAATATTTTACTACAGTATTTGGTTCAGAATCTTTTTTTTCTAGATTTTCCTCCTTTAAAATTGGGGGCGTCTTATATGCCGGTGCGTCTTATATGGCGAAAATTACGGCATATAGTAATTACTAATGCTTTACACCCAACACTGAGCTCCGGGCTTCTCTGATTAACGGCGAGAGCCGCGTAGTAAAAAAAAGCAAGCTGTGTTTATCAAGGTGTCAGCGTTACTGAAGGTCAACATTAATGACACTTTATTTCTTTTTCATGACGCCGTGACAGGACGGTCACACTCTCTAACCCCGGACAAACACCGGCAAGGCCGAGCGAAAATCCAGCTCAATCTGCTCATTCTACATCTACTCCAGGTTATTCCTGACAGAGCAGTTACATAAGCCCAGCGCTTCTGACGCGCTCGTGAAGTCACTGCTGGCACAAACTCTTCATTTCACACACTCCACAATGTTCTTCGAGTAATTACTGCATAATAGGGGTGTGCCAGTCTGTTTAATGTGTCCTAAATATCACTAAGTCATTATGATGAAGATGAGCTTTAGTTCTTATTTAAGACACTTAAAGGCTGATTTTAAATGCACTTTACAGGGAGGTGTCTTTAATAGAAATGTTACAATAGAAATGTTAAAGATATTTTTATGCCTGTAATGGCTGAAAAGTGAAAAAAGAGCAATGGATACGTTTTTACTCAGGAAACAGGTGCATGCAAGTTAAATAAGGGACTGAATGTTGACATTTCTATTCAAGGTGAGTGTGTGTGTGTGTGTGTGTGAAGAAGAGAGCTTGTGTTCTTCTTTAGTCCAACGTTCGGAATAGATACGGAACATGATTGGGTTTGACTATTGGAAACTCGATTTTATGGATTGTGTTAGTCCCAACTGAAACTATTATTGCTGAAGTATAAATAAAGGACGAGCAAGAAGAGAAGCCAGGAGCTTGGTTAGTTCAACTGCGGAGTTTCACCTCAATCTGCGACTTCTCCGAGCTCCAAATTATTAACTTTGAAACTGACAACTAACGTGCGTGTCTTTATTTTTTAAACAGTACGGTGAAATTGGCAACAAACCACAAGTCTTAGAACCAACATTCACTTTTGGTGCGAATCAGAGTTCGATTGACCCTTTCACACCTGCCCAAACGACCCGTACCAAACAGGGAGAAGAACTCTGGTGAGATTCAATGGAACTAAAAAAAGGTCGGTGTGAAAGCACCCTAAGACTAAACCAAGACTAAACTTTGGCCAAGACAAACCATCCTTGGAGTATCCTGTTTACAAGTATGCATCTACACCAAAACACATATGGAGGTGTTTCGCTTTAAACTCAGGAATACTCTCCCTCACATAGTCTACGATCTGAGAACGAACGTCGGCTAGTCGTCCCTCTGCAACGCGGCTTGAAATCTCTCACAAAAACCTTCTCTCGTTCAGCGGCTGTCTGGTGGAACAATATACCTATTCCTCTAAGAAAGTCTGCAACCTTCTCCACATTTAAAAAATCACTAAAAACTGAGCTCTTCCACCAGCACCTTAACACTGATTAAAAAAAAAATTCTTTGTCTTGTGTTCACTGTTGTTGTTGACTGTCATGCTGTTCTGTCTAGTAAGTTTCCTTATATATCCTGTGTAGACATCTACTGTTGCCTATTGTAGACAAATTGCTTCACTTGCTCCTCGTTTTGTAAGTCGCTTTGGATAAAAGCGTCTGCCAAATGACTGTAAAGTAAAGTAAAGTAAACTCGTAGAAACACCCAATGACACGCTGAGGCGATTCATAAAAACGTGATTATTAATGCTGCAGTATATAAGCCAGTGTAGTCCTTCTTCTCTGGTCTTACCTTCTCGTCGTCTGAAGTGAACAGTGCTCCGCCGGGACTCTTGTTGATGGCCTGCGCGACCCCTATGACCTCCCCGTCGCTGTTCTGGATGGACATGCACAGTAGCGACTTGGTCTTGTATCCAGTGAGTTTATCAATCTCGTCACTGAAGCGGTGATCCTGGAGAAAAGAGCCGCTTGTTATCAGCTGCCGAGACGTCGCCGGACACATGTTTCATATGTAATAAATAGAGCTGTCAAAGTTAACGCGCGTGATTCATTTTAAATGCTTAATTGCGTCGATTATTTTTAACGGCATTAATCACAGTTGCTTTTTATATTTTCGGTTTGGCAACGTGCAATGAATAGAACCAAGAGAGCCGGCGTTGTCTCCAGGTGCGGCTCATTAAGATCAGCAGCTCACAGTCATTGAGTTCAGGTGTTGTCACTTAGGCGCAAAATGTTTAAGTGACACTGACCTACTTTTCCCCTCTCAGCGAGTAACGGAGACAGTTCATTTTGAACTGCAAATAACTTGATCTGTTCACAAAGCCGAAGCTTTAGAATCTACGGATTAGATAAACAGACAACGCTGTATTTACTTACGCTTGTTTTTAAAAACAGACATTCTAAGCTTTATGTAGACATACGTTTCATAAAAGAGTGATAAGTATTTATTAAGTTACAGTTCGTTTTCAGATGAGAAAGAGAAGGCAAAACACGCTTCACATTATATAGTTTTATTTTTATTATTTTTACCAAAAACACAACGTCCTGTTTTTATTAAGAGTGTAACCTAAAAAAACATGTACTTCAAACTTTCAATTGATGGATAACACTTAAATGTAAAACCAAAATTGACTTTTTTTTGTGTGTTTTATTTAAAAAAAGGTGTACTCGACCTTGGACGGTAAAAAAACAAAGACGATACATTTCAAATTGTACAAAAATTACACTAAATTATTTTACAGTATTTAAACGAGTGTTTATTTAGTGTTGAGTTTACATTAATTTACATATTACACCTCAATATCCAATATTACAAGCTTCAGTATTAATTTTGTCAGGGAGTGCGATTAACTAGTTAAAAAAAAATAATCGTTTGACAGCCCTAATAATAAAATGTTAATATGTTGTATTGATATTAGAGCTGTCGAACGATTGATTTCTCTAACTAGTAGTTAATCGCACTTCCCCAAACAAATTAATTGCGATTAATCGCGATCAGTTGAAAATAATAATTATTTATTATTGAAAACGATTTATTTGTATTATTAATAAGTATTATTATTAAAAAGTATTCTTACAATACAATACAATAAAGTGTCGTTGACGAAGACAATGACGGAAATATTTCGTCCACAAAATGAATTTAACTTTAATCCATCATGTCGTGTGTTTTATTTCTTGCATAGTGTAGCAAATTAGGCAAAGCACCGGTTACAAAGGGTTTTGGACCCGAGAGGGAGAATGAAGCGAAGTAGAGCCTCGGAAACGCTGATGGCGTGGTTCTCCTAATGACCTGCCCCGCCCGCTCAAGGAAACACAGACTGACAGATTAATTAGCAGACGGGATGCTGGCCTCATCAGCATCATCATCATCATCTGGAGTGTGGAAGATGAAGTTTGTCAAGAGTTATTGATTCGCTGTTCAATCCTCAAACACCGTCGGAGAAAAACTCATTATTTCCTTTTATGGATCGGCTGGAATAATCAGAGAAGCGCGTGTGGCAGCGTAATAAAGCACTCTCCTGACAGTCATTATCTGCGGGATTAAACGCTTGTGAGCGACCCTGTAGTAAAAATGCTAATGCTTTTCTAACGCCAATTGAATTCCTATCAGGCCTTATTATCGGCGTTGACAACCAGTTTGAACTCGCCAGACGAATCCGTTTAACGTTTGGAACAAGCTATTTCAAAAATGTGAGTTTACTCTGGCTAAGTAAACTTATCAATAAATGTGTGCAAAAATCAATACATAGGTACATAGTGTGTGTGTGTGTATGTGTGCGCGCGCGCTCGTGTGTGTGTATTTAGAGTGAAAAACCAAGATGTAAAAACCACTATAATATTTTTTGCCAGATAGTTGCGTGTGCGTGTTTGCGTGTGTGTATTTAGAATGAAAAACCAAAATGTAAATAAACACTATAATATTTAGCCTGATAGTGTGTGTGTTTTGAGTGAAAAATGAAAATGTAAATTGTAGCGGCCAAACTCCAGCCATTTCCGGGGCGCCGCTGAGAGGCTGATCCAGGGCAATGAGGTCCTCTATAACGCGCACATTGGTGATTTAAATGTTTTTATTGTCATTTCCAATTCTTCTTTTTCTCCACATTTTGTCCATATGAATTGTGCGTTTGTGCGGTTAAAGGAAAGTACCGCACCCTGTTCACCCCCTCTCTCCACCACCATTAAAGTGCACACCTGTGACCCTTATTAGTGTCTCCACCTGTCATGTGACCCACCACCTTCATCACGTGACCAAAAATTCACTTCACGTTATGTCTGCAAAATAAATAAACACTATAATATTTTTAGCCTCATAGTTGCGTATGTGTATTTAGAGTGAAAAACCAAAATGTAAAAAACATATTATTTTTAGCCTGATAGTAGCGTGTGGTGTGTGTGTGTGTGTGTGTGTGTGTGTGTGTGTGTGTTACCAAAATGTAAATCATTGGGCTGGGCGATTCATTGAAAAATAATCGAAATCAAAATTCAGAACTTATAATTGTTCACATTTTTCCAGGTCGATCATTTCGATTACCGTACTTTACGAAAAACTTTTAGATGTGGAGTCACGTGACCATTTCCAAGGTTAGGACACATTTTGACCTCAAGATGGAAGACAGAACAAAATGAAGTTGAGTGTAGTACTTCCGAGTAAGAAGTTAGAACTGAAGAGTAAATTCCTTTTTATATAGTGACATGACAAGATCACCTCATGCCACGGTATTTAAAAGTTTGTTTTTCATTATCTGACAATCTGTTGTTTACATTGATAGGAAAGTGAGGAGATGGCGATACAGTGACGAGATACGTTGCATATTGAAATATTTGTTTACAGAAGATGCTAGAACTGCACAGGATAGATCTTATTATAAACTATACCTTGTTATAAATAACAGGACTTATTTTATTTAGAAGGGAACTGCTCATTTTCCATATGTATAATGAAATATTCAAAATAATTTATTCTGTTCTCAAATGTGCAAGTTGTTTATTTTTACAACAAACAGTGATTGGTTGATTTAGGCACTTTGCTTAAATTTCAGTTGTTGATGTTCAATAAACAATCACAAACGTATGAGATCTGTGCGAGTCCCCTTCAGTTGTTTTAAAATAATGCACACTTTATTAAAAACAAAATCTCTCACTTTTAACGTGAGCACAACTTGGTTGTTGAAAAATGTTGATAAATAAAATAATCGTTCATTAATCGTAACCCACATATCGTAATGAACGGACCCACAATCTAACCCACGTGCAATAACTGCTGAATGAGCAATACCGTTATTTGTGTTTCATGCATTTCATGTCATTGTTTTTCTTTTATTTATATATTTATGTTAATATATGCAAAATAGAGGGGAAATGAGTCAGACCAATCTCAATTCCTTGTTGTCAGTTGCAACTTGGCCAATAAAGTTGATTCTGATTCTGTAATTGTGTTAAAATGTTCCATTAATCTCGATTTTTGCCATCATCATCATCATCATCATCATCATCAATCGGGTGATACCTGGTAAGCGTCGGGGATGTTGACCGTCTCCCCGTGCTCGGCCACGTATCCGATGATGCCTTTGCCCCAGGGCACCTGCACCTCGTCGGAGCTGCTGAGCGAGGGCAACACCGTGGTGCCCGCGTGCACGTCGAAGAACTTGGACACCAGGGTCTTCTTGTTGGCCGGACCCTCCACCAGGAAGAGCGAGCAGCGGTCGGCGTCCACCATGATGCAGACGAAGACCAGGATCTTGTAGCTGAGGCTGGTGAGGTCCAGGTCGTTGGAGATGTCCTTCACCAGCTCCAGGAAGAACTCGCGCTCGCTGTGCTCCTTCAGGTAGTACTTGTAGTCCACGGCGGTGGAGGGATACTGGGGGATGTTGACCCGCGACTCCAGCAGGGCGGAGAGGATGTGGGCGGTGGTGGGCGGCAGCGAGCTGGCTTTACGCAGGAGCGCGCGTCTCCTCATGCTGCTCAGAGGCTCCTGCGCGCGAGAGTTCACCTGTGAAGAAAAAATGCAACGTGCTGTTTACATAAACAAAAAAGTAACATATCACACAAATTATGTTTAAGTAGTTTGATAACTGTGGTAGTTCGATAACAATGTTGTACCCTAACCCTATTTCTCTTCTCTTCTCTCTACTCTACTCTACACTACTCTACTGTACTGTCCTCTACACTACTCTACTCTACACTACTCTACTCTACACTACTCTACTCTACTCTACACTACTCTACTCTACTCTACACTACTCTACTCTACACTACTCTACTGTACTGTCCAATACACTACTCTACTCTACTCTACACTACTCTACTGTACTGTCCAATACACTACTCTACTCTACTCTACACTACTCTACTCTACACTACTCTACTCTACTCTACTCTACTGTACTGTCCAATACACTACTCTACTCTACTCTACACTACTCTACTGTACTGTCCAATACACTACTCTACTCTACTCTACACTACTCTACTGTACTGTCCAATACACTACTCTACTCTACTCTACACTACTCTACACTACTCTACTGTACTGTCCTCTACACTACTCTGCTCTACTCTACTCTACACTACTCTACTGTACACTACTCTACTCTACACTACTCTACTGTACTGTCCTCTACACTACTCTACACTACTCTACTCTACTCTACTCTACTCTACTCTTCACTACTCTACTGTACTGTCCTCTACACTACTATACACCACTCTACTCTACACTACTCTACACTACTCTACTGTACACTACTCTACTCTACTCTACACTACTCTACTGTACTGTCCTCTACACTACTCTACACTACACTACTCTACACTACACTACTCTACACTACTCTACTCTACTCTATTCTACTCTACTCTACTCTACACTACTCTACTCTACACTACACTACTCTACTCTACACTACTCTACTCTACTCTACTCTACTCTATACTACTCTACTCTACTCTACTCTACTCTACACTACTCTACTCTACACTACACTACACTAATCTACTCTACACTACTCTACTCTACTATACTCTACTCTACTCTATACTACTCTACTCTACTCTACACTACTCTACTCTACACTACACTACACTAATCTACTCTACACTACTCTACTCTACTATACTCTACTCTACTGTACTGTCCTCTACACTACTCTACTCTACTCTACTCTACACTACTCTACACTTCTCTACTCTACTCTATTCTACTCTACACTACTCTACTCTACTCTACTATACTCTACTCTACTCTACTGTACTGTCCTCTACACTACTCTACTCTACACTACTCTACACTTCTCTACTCTACACTACACTACACTACACTACTCTACTCTACACTACTCTACTCTACACTACTCTACTCTACTCTACACTACTCTACTCTACTCTACTCGGTCCTTACCCACTCTGTCTAGAACATACTTGATAAAATAACATAAAAAGTCTTGAAATAGCCTGACATTATTACTTCAAACATGTTCATAGTGTCTCTCATATTCTAATTTACTTTAGCGATTTCTATATTCCAGACACGATTTCAGGTTTTAAGTTCTTGATTTTGCCTGACATGTTACGACGGAACTTCTGTCTTAAGTCCTGTCTGGAATATAAAAAACTGACATTATTAATTGAACAATTCTTAGTGGATTGTGCTTTTTAATTTGAGAAAATTAAACCCAATTTTCTAGAACATTGATGGTTTGAATAGTAAAAGCCTCAATTGGTCGAAGATCAACATTTTCATACATTTCAGGTTCATTTTTTGTTACATTGAAGCAACAGGTATGCAGCGCAATCTTTTAACGTTTCATCTTTCTGAGACTTATTCAATTTAAAACAGTTTTTAAAAAGCCATTATTAACCAAATTGTTGTTTTTTCCCCAAGCGTATTTTGTTTTTTGTAAGGAGACGTCATAGGCCCGTGGCATTATTTTAGTTTTGATGGCACAAAAACACAGACTAGGTGAACTTTAACTGTTAATAGACGTGCTAGTTACGTTAAAAAGGTTTGGTAACACACAACACAAATTAAGTTGTTTCTCAGAGCGTACTTTTGAAGTAGTAGATGCTTGGCAAAAATAACGTAAAAAATCTTGAAATATTAGGCCTGACGTTATTAATTGATCAATTCTTAGTGGAGTATGCTTCTTCATTTTGAAAAAAAAAAACCCAATTTAATCTATTATTTTTAATATTGATAGTTTGAATACTAAAAACTCGATTGGTCGAAGATCAACATTTTCACAATTCCTCACAAAGAGACTCCACTCATTAGATCATTTTCTCTATTAAGACCTTTAACAGCTAAGAATCGTTAGTTAGTGGACTGTGCTTTTTAATTTGAAAAAATAAAACCCAATTTTCTCAATGTTTTTTGAATATTGATGGACTCGATTGGACAAAGAACAACATTTTCATATATTTCCACACAAAGAGATCTCACTCATTAGACAATCTTCTCTCTTCAGACCTTTAACAGCCAGGAAGCAACAGTCACTCAGAGACTTTAACTGTTATTTAAACATATTGTCATGTTTTAAGATAAATCGCTTCAATTTATCCTTGTTAGAGTTCAGGTAAAAATGTTTATGCTTTTTTTTTTTTTAAGTTTAAAAAGAGTTAAAGAACTGCAAGCAACATAAGCTTCTCATTGGCTCTCCCAAGGAACTTTCCTCTTAATGAAGCACTTTCCTCTCAACGTTCACTCTTCATCTGCTGTTCATCAAAATGGCATTTGATCACTTCACGTGTGGAGATTCAAATGACCTTGACTCAATTAAAACCGCAATCCAATTGAACCAATTCTCCTAAAATAAGGGAATTCTTAAGAATCTTAAGAAATTCTTAAGATTCTTATGAATCATTTAGCCGAAATGGTTTGTTACTTGCAAATTCACTTTGTTACTTTACTCAAGTATGATTTCGGCTACTTCGTAAAAAATATAAGCAACTTTTACTCTCTACTCCACTGCATTTCTGGTTGAGTAACTGTACTTTTCACTCCACTACTTTTGAGTTGACACTTACCGTTACTTGTTACATTTTGATTGAGAAAATCGAGACTTTGCTACTTTGACTCAAGTCTTTTTTGCAGTGGTGACTTTTTACTTGTATTGGAGTATCTTATACAGTATGTATCTGTACTTTTACTTAAGTATGGTTGTCTTTACACCTCTGGCCACCCCTGCTTTAAGAGAAACACAGAACAACATTTTTTTTTCCCAAGCACACGTGCACATTCTTTTTAGCAATTACGTCAATTTTAACGTACACTGTTAAAAGGTGTCAATGGGGTGTCGTTACTTTAATGAAGTTTTGATACTTGATCTAACTCAAACTACCCTGTTAAAAGTGCCAAAAGCAGGTATTATGTTCTTTGAAGTCTTTTATAAGGCAACTTTTTTGATCGAGTTGTTATTACACCTCAGTGGTCAAGACACATGGGTTCAGTTCAGATTTTATAATATAACGTTAGATACTCTTATAAACATTATTATCATTTAAATGTAACCACTTTAGTACACAAGGCCCAATCGACAAAAATGCAAATTGACGCATATATCAAATCAAATCAAATCACTTTTATTGTCACATATTATGTGACATATTATGGTGGTGGTCTCTTTTTTAACCCTTCCGATGAGAAATTAAGAAACGAAAGAAAAAATGTAAAAACTATGAAGAAAACGTATCATTTGAGATTTCATTAAACTTAAAAACTAAAATAGATTCAAAGAGGTTTTTTGCACTGGCTAAGTAGTGGACGGTTTATTCCTTTCAAAAAGTAAAATTTTAAGTTTGTAACCAAAGTAAACAATATTTTTCACTTTGATCCAGCGAGACACTTTTTACAGTGTAAATCGCGAGCCTCGTGATGGACGTTTTGCCAGGGTGACCTGCTCATCGTAGGTCCGGTTGGCGTTGATGGCCTTGGAGCGGGCGAAGGTCCTCCGCAGCTCCTTCTGCGAGGCGCGTCTCTGCAGCCCGTCCCCGCCGCGGCTCGCCCAGCTGTCTAAGCCGCACGCGCTCGCCGGCTTCTCCGCGTCCGAGCCGCTCGCGCTTCTAGCCGCCTGGCGATTCTTCAGCCACTTCTCCGCCACGCCGAGCTTGCCCTTTCGGTTCAGGTAGTCCTCCAGGAGATCCGGATGCTCGTCGAGGAAACTTTCCACGTCGGAGAGGAGCACGCCGGGGGCTGCCATGGCGGACGTCTGCGGGGGAGATCGCCTTATTCGCCGTGGTCATTTAGACGGAGCGCCACGTCAAAGTCCGTGTGGTTCCGTCCGAAGCCGCGCTGCTGATGCTGAGGCGCCCCGCAGGTGCATCACCGACTCACGAGCGCCTCATCGGATCACCACTAACACACTCGCGCGTGCAAACTCCGGCCGAACTGGAAGCGATTTGGAGGAACACGCTGTTTGGTCCTCGTTTCTTTATTTACTTATTTATTTATGTTCACGACCCACACGTTCAGTCTACAGATGCGCCTCTGCTGACCTCTGGTGGACGCCTTGCACACCACACCTTGAAATTACGCACTGCCGTGAACTGCGTGTATTATTACTTTAGTTGTCTTTTTTGGCTGGTGAGAATAAGATAACTTGTGATTTTATTGCACTACCAAATGTGACTCGGCGGACAGCCATACTTGAGTGAAAGTACAGATACTTACTGCACAGATTACTCCACTACAAGTAACAAGTCACCACGTTCAAAAAGACTTGAGTCAAAGTATCCCATTTTAAAAGAACGCAGGTATTGTACTCGCACTTAATATAGGCAAATGTTTTGTTTTATAATACAGAAACAACATTTAATTTAAAAATGGTAGAACAACCATTAAATAAAAATAATAGAATAATAGAATAAAAATCAGTCAGTCTCAGTCACTCAAATGTCGGCAGCACGGTGGCGCAGTGGGTAGCGCTGTCGCCTCACAGCAAGAAGGTTCTGACTGTGACTCGTGGTGTGGGTTCGAGGCCGGTCGGGGCCTTTCTGTGTGGAGTTTGCATGTTCTCCCCGTGCTTGCGTGGGTTTCCTCCGGGTGCTCCGGTTTCCCCCACAGTGAGAAAAACATGCGTTTCAGGTTAATCTGGCCGTGTGGGTGTGTGAGCGTGTGGTGTGTATGCCTGAGTGAAGTGGACGCTGGCGCAGATTGGCTGCCGCTATTTCACCGGGCAATTGGTATGTGTGTGAATGTTGTGTGTCATGTAAGGCGACCTTGAGTGTCATGAAAGGCGCCAATAAATAAAAAATCGAATGAATATTATTATTATTATTATAAATGTGTAAAGAAAAAGCTAGATATAAAATTCTGATTAGTAAACTATATATATATATATATATATATATATATAACATAATAAAAGTAGTAAAATACATTCTGTCGCTTCTGAGTATTCAAGGTCAAGTTTGTGTAGCTTCTCAAGTGATTAGGACGGTTTCTCTTACATTAAAATTAAACAAAAAGATGCATTGCACTCAAATACTCATTGTACTCTACGTACAAATTCAATGGAAATCACATCACGGATTCACAGTTAATGTACTTTGTGCAGAATGTACACTGTAAGCCCGACTACGTTGAGTTTACTTAAAAAAAATTGTGTAAACTGGTTTCAACTTAAAAATTGGTAGACTAAAATTGTTATTTTAAGTTCAATACACTAAATGTAAAGTTTATTCAAGTTAAAATTATTTGTAGTGTCAATTCATTTACCAGTTTACTTCACTAACAATGTTATGTCCAGTACACTAGTGTCCAAGTTTATTAAACTTAAAATTATTTCTAATACCAACTACTCTATCAAGTACAGTTCACTTGATACATGTTTACAAATAAATAAACATTACATAATACAAGTGTTACTGAATTTGAATAAAATTAAAAAGGTGACATTCTAATGCTGTAATAATAATTAAAAATAAACTATGTGTTACTCAATTTGAATCAAATAAAGTTCCAACAGTGCCAAACAGTTTGCCAAAAAAACATGTTTAACCACATGTTTTACTTTAATTAAAATAACAAAGATACGTATTAAAGCTGTCAACCAGCTTACAACATTCCAACTTCTTTTCAAACATTCAAAATATTCAAACAAACAACAGTTTTCCACTTTAAATTGAAATATCACAAAACCTGACATGTCCAGAACACACACACACACACACAAACACACACACACACACACACACACATACACACACAAACACTTTTCCCAGTTACCGTACTCCATTTGAATAAAATAACAAAAGTACCTTCTACAGCTGTCAAGCAGATTACAACATACAACAACATTCCATACAAAAGTGCCAAACAGATTGCCATTTAAAATAGCAAAACCAATATTTGAATCATGTATGTAGTGATTAGAAACCTAATTTAAACCAAGCTGACTTGTCAAAGATTGAATTTTGGGTGTCAGCTCACTTCTACCCAGCTTCAGAATGACCTGCTGAACAGACCTGAAAGTGTTCTTCAGGTATTTTGGGTAGTCTAGGTGCAAGGCACATGTCAGTCCAAAGAGGATGTAGAACGCTTGCGGCAGGTTGGCCGGGTGATCCATCACCAAATTCCCTTCCAATATTATGCCTACTCTTGATGGGTTCAAATCAGGACCGATACAGAGAATACCCACTGGTTTCCATTGTATTTGTCCTTGTCACTAATGTCCTGAAAGAGAAAGTTTGATACATGTAAAGAAAGGGTTGACAAATGATGACACAAAACTGTAAGTGTCTTGAAGAACGCAAAAGGATCATCCCCCAAAATGACTGGCAGTCCTCTTAAGCAAAGACCTCTGTCTGAAGGTTGGGTCAGTAGTCTGACAAGCACGGACAAATAAGAATTTAAACACACATCATCAAATCACTTGCAAATACACAGGCAATGACACGAAGAAGTAGGGGAAAAAAGGACAGACACATAAGTCTATATAAAAAAATCGTACTGTCTGACAAATGTTATTATAATACGATAGGAGATATGTAATTACATTTTCTTAATATTTGGTAGCCTAGAAGAAGATTACTGTATACATGTCTTTATATACAGCAAATGCAAACTTTTATATACAACAGAGTATACAGTCTAAATCAGGCATTAAAGACAAGAGGAAACGCATTTTTGGATGTGGAGAGAACAGAGAAAACATGATGGAACTTATAAAAAACGAGATGAATAAAAAAACAGAGATAAAAGGCAAAGGCAATAGATACAAAGAGAGAAAAAAAGGAGTAGAGAGATACCGACCCACCTTATCTGACTCATGTAAAAGCCCAGCTAAAACTTGTCCGGTAAGACCTTTCTTTTTTCTGAAGAGGACCATCACACTTGGAGAGAAACGGTCAAGGGCATCAAAGAAGTCCTCAGGTAGATTTTTCCCCACTACTCTGTTGAACTCCTTACAAACCTAAAACAAGATATAGCAAACCATATCAGATTTGCCAAATATTTTTAAAATGACTTTGCTGGACTTTGACAGACTAGCAAAAGACAACTGGAGGCAATGTATCACGTAGAGATATATCTCACTTGACATCTCACAGTGTTTGCAGTCACCTCACTTTCCGATCCATTTCTTTAAAAAATCCAGCAAAAGTCACAAACACCAATATTTAACTAAAAGTTTATTTTAACATAATAATTGGAACAAAGGCATTTTGCAAATACAATATACCAACCTGGAATTCTGTAAAGAGAGCTGGCCATCGATCATGTCAGGCAATCTGGATGATGTCAGGCATGTCTCTGACAATTTCTTTTCTACGAAGTCACATGCATCTGTTTCTTAACAAAGGATAAATCTGGTTTGGTCTTCATCATTTCATTGACTAGATTTTCACGAGCTGCTTCTTGGTCGTGTTCATCAAACCCCTCAGGATTATCAGGCAGGAAGTTGAGTTCCCCTTTTCGTGGCCTCTTGATGTCTTTATTAGGAGGATCTGCATTGGTAGTGTGCCTTCCACATTTGCCACCATTGACAGTGACATCAAGTCGACCCAGCTGGCGCATTTTTGTTCTGAAATTAGCCATTTTAAACTTCAGACTGTTCTTCCATCCATCCCAGCCGGAAGATGACCCAGATTCTTTGAGACATGGGTGTGTTTGTATTAAGGCTTTGGCAACAATCTCAAATTCTTTCTTCGTTGGATATGCACCAAATGCATACATGGTTACTGCCAGTTTCTCCAATATTTCATGTTTCAGTTCTTTTGTCACCTTAAGATGGGATCCGTCCTTGAGATACAACAGGTTGCCTTGTCGAAACCTATACTCAACATCGACAGAAAATGTGGGAACTTCAAAGACATCTGGCCATGGAAGACTTCTGTCAGAAGAGGGGGTAGGCACTATATCTGCCTGGCTGACAGTGTCACTGTATAATTCCTTCCGGTTGTGCAGCGATTGGTTCAAGTTCAATCACAGGAATGATTTTGATGGTTGGCTTCTCTGGGAGTTTAGAAGATGTGAGGTTAACCAGCAAATTGTCAAATTCAGGATCTTTGTATTGCAGAACAAAGCTGTAGTTTGTTTGGAGAGAGGTCTTGAGCCATCCTATCAAATCTTCAAGTTTGTCAGGTGGTTCACTCATTGTCATTTTTCCTATGTCTCCCTCTGACATAATAACCCTCATAGTGAATTTCTTTTGCTCAGCCATCTGTGTACAAACAAACATTTAGCAAATAATATATTGTCTCAGTGTTACCACAAGTTGTCCTTGTACCCTATATGCTGATAATGGAAGGACATCATTCAACTCAGACATATAAATTACACAGATAGAGGGGACATCTCCACAGTGAAGTTGATAAGACTTCAAATGTTCGCAATACCATGCACTCATTTTGTGACAGACGAAGAGTATGTCTGTGTTAACTGTAATAATCTTTACAATCTCAACAAATGAAGATAGACCGGAACATGAGCAAGTGGAGAGTATCATGCCTGGATGATACTTAATTCCTTCTACACACACAGAGGATGCATGAAGGATTTGCCCTGGCTTAGACATTTTTTGAGTAATTATACTCTGAACATTCAGTGGAAATTAGGAGAGCAAAACAGGAGTAACCCCTGTCAACTGCTTTCTGGTGCTTAGTAGCAAGTGTCATAGCTAGATTTTTGAAATTCTGAGCTATGCGAATAGCTTTTTTAAAGAACTTATGTTTCCCCTCAAAACGCATTGTCCAAACATCAGACAAGGGATCAAATGTCCTCACAAGATGAGGGTAATGTTCCAAATAGTGATGCTTTGGCTTTAACTGAAAATTTGGAAATGTTGACTGAAGAAGTTGTCTGTGATCTGCTATCTTACACTCCAAGAAAACCAGTGTCTCTTCAGTATGTCTTGATGCCACTGCTAACTCAATAATGTCTTTAAGAAGCATGAGAATTTCCCATGTGTTGTCTCCCTCAGGGATACAGTGACCAATAAGGAGTTGGATGAGCCTTATAAGACACCAATTCTCATGGCCATTTCCTCCAATGGTTCCTTTGGTGGCAAATCCCTTCCCAATAGTCTGAGGTCGATCTGTTTTGTCAGTAAATGTGTAGTTGAATTACTTGATGGCGTGATTCAGTATATCAAGAGTAAAATACTTCTTGCCTAACAGTTTTCTAACACACAGGGCCAACTCTGTTGGGACAATGCCTTCTAAAAGATTGTGTAAGATGTCAGGAGGGTAACCTCTGACCACGTAAAAGTGCTTGAGAGTTTCAGTTAAAGGGCATTGCGTTTTCACACCATAGGTCTGACTTAATCCTGGGTCATTTCTCACCTCCTGCACCTGTCTATTGTGGGAGTTTTGATCTCGGAGTTGAAAAAACCCAGAACCACACTTCTTGTTTTTGCATGTCACTTCTGCTTGCTAAACAAAACCGGTAGAACTTGTCAACAATGAAGCTCTCCATAAATCCTGCAAGGGAGTGAGCACCAAGGTTATCAGCTGCTACATATAACACTGTGCCTTTCACATTTTTACCAAGTTTCTCAATGTGAACACCATTTTCCTCCAGTATCTTCAGATCACACAGAAGAGGTTGCAGAACTTTGACCTATATTTTACAGGTACACACAAAAAATCAAGGTACAGAAATGTACCTTTAAAAGTACAAAAGCTTTGTCGCCCCAGCTGTACCTTTTGTAGGGTCCAATTCTGTACATTTGACAATGGTACAATTTAGTACCTTTACTTCTGTACCTCTAAAGGAACGTATTTATACCCCTAAAAACTAAATTGTACCTTTATATCAAGGTACAAAAATGTACCCACTGGAAAGGTACAGCATAGGCACCTAAAAAGGTACCGCTGGAGTGACATGTCATTTATACCTTCACTTTAATCATACAAAATGAACAAATCATGAACAAAATCATACCTTCGAATGAATGAGACAAACAGTTATTAATTCATTGATATTTATTAAAGAACCTAACATTTAGTGCACATATTAAGATCATTCATTAAACACAAAGTCAGAATATCAATTTTTTGTAATTACTTTAACATGAAATGTGTTTCAATTCCTTCAGAGACTAAACCAAAAATGTGTGGGGTTTTTTTTCCCAAGGCAATTAAAATATAAAAAAACATTTGAAATGAGTCAAACCTCGGTTGACTGCAAAGTGCTAAAAAGTGCAAGAACAAACAAATCAAAATCATTTTAGCTGTCAATCCCCTCTAATGTAGAAATCGGGCTCGAAGTTCGGCAAGTCTTGGACTCTCTTTAACGTCAAAGTCAATTACAAACACAGTTGTTTGTATGAAGGCGAACATGTTGTGAAGCACCTTCTCGCACGAGACACCAAGCACAAAGTGGGCATTGAACAGTTGGTGGAAGGCAGCTTGACCACTCACTGACTTGCATGGTGTAGCTTTTTTGTTGAGGATGATGTCGTATCGATGAATTCAGCTTTTCTTCATCCTGACAGCGAGCAGATAGGGCTGGGTGCGCTGGAGTCCCGGTGTTCATCTACGCTAGTTCCTGCCTACAAATAAAACGAGACAATGCTTAAACAGTCATTTTCAGTGATTACACAACAGTTTTTCAACAAATCCAACATGATTGGAAGTGGTAAATGTTACCTTTTTACACAATGTGGCTCTCAGCTTGAGATGCCGACATTTTTCCGGGTCTCTTGCGACCTTAAGATGATGGTTGGAATTAGGTGAAGCAGAAGAAGAATTGAGGCAAGACCACAACCCCATCCTAAGAGACACGGTTGGTTTGGAAAAAAATAAATAAATATCAACTACTATACAGTATACACACTAATATTATTAATTTGATAGAAACCTGTTCACCGTCGATTGTGAAGGATTCGACGTCCACAGCTGATTGTAAACAATGAATCAGGTCCAGAAGTTCTGGGTTGGGGTGAAGTCCTTTGCTCTGCTGAATAACTTTCTGCTTAAATGTTGTTGGCCGCTTAAAAACTGCCTTTTTTCCACCAAAAATCCAGCTCTTTACAAATCTGTAAAACACACTAAAGCACAAATAACAACCAAGTGCAATGTATTAAAAATAAAATCCAAATCACATTATTATTATTATTATTATTATTATTATTATTATTATTATATATGTATCTTACCAGGCTTTTGAAAAATGGGTATTCAGTGAACACATCACTGCATCTTCTTGGATCATGAACAATCTGTGAACATGAACAATTATGATGAATGATTCCTTTCGCATTCAGTTCTCTCACTTGTTTCAGTGGCGATGAACTGCTAAATGCAGAAACAATGGAAATTAAATTAAACCTATTTATAGTAAAACAGTGGTACTGAAAATTATTGAATGAGCATTTCACAAGACTGTCACCTAATTTGCCCTCCATGAAATTCAAATAAATTATTTTTTGGGAACTTTTTATATTCACTTTTCCTTGCTGTAAACACGTTACACTAATAAGAAACATAAAATTCAAGTTACCTGTTCTGTTCTGTCCTATTTGCAGTTGGAATATTGACCATCTTTTTTCTGTTGAGAAGCTTTTGGTTCTGTTGTTCTCTCTGATGATTCCAACAGGCTGTTTTTCTTTTTGAAGAATTGTTTTAACAATCTGCAAAGTTGCAAAGCACAATTAACCACCCAAACAACTAATGCGAACCTTATTACACGACACACAATCTAAACCAAAACCAGGCGTTGACTTTCTGCGATTCTTTTGAAAGACGTGCAGGAGTAAAATCGCCACTCGTTTGGCACACACACACACACACACACACACACACACGCACACAAACAACCGCGCCACATGCAAAATAGAAGCGACATACTGTTTAATTAATAACGTTACCGTTTGATGAATATGGCAACCATATTAGGAAACCCAAACTCGAACACGTCCTCATCCTCGTCTATCTCCTTCTGTGGCAGACCGGTCACAACGAGCCTCAGGTGGGCATGCTGACGCCGAACTTAACGAAGGCTATAAACGAGACAACATTACATTTAGCGGCTGTTCAAACGTCACCAAAATTGTCAGTTTAATACATGTTTAAAAAAAAAAACAGAAAACCGGAACGTTTCAAATCGTGTGGGAAACACTCACGTACTTTTGCTTCCTTCCAAACTTAACTTTCAGCAGCGACTTAAAACCTAACCGAGTAGTTGATTAGTGCTGATTTAATATCCTTTTTTTAAATCGTATTTTTGAGTATAGAAAGATCTGACCTCGTCTTCTAGCCGCCCGTCCTGTGCCATGATCCGTGTGAGGTAAAAGTCAGCCAAGCAGTCAGCCATGCGTCCAGCCGTCCAGCCAGCCAGCCCGCCCATGAATTCAACCTGGCTTTCTCAGTCGGTAGAGCGTGAGACTCTCAGTCTCAGGCTCGTGGGCTCGGGCCCTGCTGTTTGTCAATTTGCTGGGTACCTGCCCTCTCCCATCTCTGTGATGCATTCGGTTAGCCCGTTTGGCTGCCAACCGAAAGGTCGGTGGTTCAAACCCACCCAGGGACGAAAATGTTGTGGACACTCTTGCTGCTTTTTGACGTGGGACTTTGCAACTGCATTTGCAACTTTTTAATGGTGTTTTTTATTGGCCAACAGCCATAACATTTAAACCAACTTTGACCTATTTTGACCAAACGGCCATCCGTAAAGCCAGGCAAGCAGGCAGCCCTAAAACAAGCCAATCCATGCAGTCTGTTTTGAGAGGAGTTAGAACACCTGTGTTTGCTCATCGCCAAATAGTCCTATGTTAAGGAAACTGCTGGGGCCAGCCAATCCATGCAGTCAGTTTTGAGAATAGTTGTAGGGCTTTGGAGGAGAGGAGTAGAGTAAAAAGGAAAGGAAGTATAGGGTTAGGGTACAAGTCTGTCTTTTACCACAGTTATCGATGAGGCGCACCGTGCTTGGAAGTACTGCAATACCAAGACAATGCATGGACTGGCTTGAGCAAGCTCCTTCTCCAAGTCCCTGGTTCAAAAATAAGATTAATATATGGTCCCCATATAGGGGACGTATCAGATATTAAACTGATAAGAACAGATTTTTTTTCTTTCGAAAAGTTTTATTGTCCCAAAATCAAATTTAGCAGACAGTTGTCAACTTAAAACATCCGGTAAAACATGTTTTTTTCTAGATGGATTAAGACAAAATTTACATAAAACTGCTAAAAAAAAAAAAA
>CM051494.1:33372750-33413499 GCA_028031935.1 Paedocypris micromegethes | reverse complement strand
GCACTGTAAAAAAACCCTTGCCTCCCCCCAAAAAAACTCCCCCATCAGATGCTGGAGCTCTGCGGCTCGCTCCCAGCCCTTCCCCGTCCCCAGATCCCCGCCCGCCCAGATTTTCTGCAGCTCCTCTGACCATTTCTGGACTTTTGCCCTTTTCCCTTTCGCCTTCTTACGTTCCCAGTTCATGCAGAACTGCCTCACTCTCTCCTTTACTCCCTCCCACCACTCACACCAGCTACCAAACCCGTCTCTCATACTAATCCACCCCTGCATTAAATTACCCAAAGTGCCACAAAAGTCATTTTCTTTTAAATAAGAAGTGTTTAGTTTCCAAAACCCCTTCCCTCTTTCTTCACCCTTCAAACGAAAATGCAGTTCCACCATACAGTGATCTGTGCACCACATGGGCCGATGGACGTGTTTTATGACCTGTTGCTGACTTCCCACAAAGAGATAATCCAGTCTTGACTTATCACCCCTACTGTTGCTCCATGTATAAGCTTCCCCCTCCCCTCTTGCTCCTTTAAAGAAATCTTTTAAAGAAAATTCAGAAATCAAATTGTGCAGCTCTTTACCCGAGTCATTTCCCAGAGACACATTAAAGTCTCCTCCAAAAACCATTATCCTATTTGTGAACATAATTGCTTTAACTCTTTCCAAAAACCCCTCCCGCTCGCTGATTTTGCACGGCGCGTACACGTTCACAAACCGGAATTCGAGCCCCTCCCATTTGGTATCGACCACTATCACCCTTCCCGGAACAATCACCACTGCGGACTCAACCAAAAACTTGTGTGAGAAAAACAAAATCCCCACACCATCCACCTTTACATTCCCCACCCCCCAGAAAGACGGCCCCCACTTCCACCCCTTTGTAAACGACGCGACATCATTGTTATCCGCGAGGTGACATTCTTGCAAAAAACACACATTCAAAGAAAGCGTCTTTAGCGACAAAAAAACTGCGGTCCTTTTCTCCAACCTTCTGAGGCCTCTCACATTTAGAGTGGCCACTTTCAAAAGAAGCATCATAAAAAAAAACCCTTCAAAAACTTCGTCAAGACCCGCTTCTTCTTCCCCGAAAGCCCGCGCCCGAACTTTTGATCCACAAGAGCGACACCTCTGACCCGGACAGTTTGTCTTAACGTGTCCCGTCTCTCCGCACCTACGGCAATACAGTGGCTGCCCCGGATAGAAGAGAAAGCCTTTGTTGTTGCCAATTGCAAAGGATCCCGGAGGATGCGTCAACCCATCTGGAGAATTAGTGTCTGCTCTCAGTCTTACTTGGAAACGTCTCTTCCCATTCCAAATCCCAAATTTGTCCATCAGTTTTTCCCCTCCTTTCACTGACTCGCAATACCTGGATAGGAATCCGTGGACGTCCCCGTCATTGACGTAGGGGTTGTATATGTGTACAGTCAAAGGAAGAAAATCCTGCGCAAAGCTCAATTGGGAATCCTGCGCAAAGCCTGAATAGCTCAATTGACAGAGCATGAGACTTTCAGTCCCAGGGTTCTGGGTTCGAGTCCCATGTGGCACGCCTCTTTCTGGTGGCACAGTTATCTTTCAAATCTAGCTCTTTAGCAAAACGCTTATCCTGACCATTCCCATTTAGCAAAAGTTTTGAGAATAGTTATAATAGTTGTAGGCCTTTCCAGTTGGAGAGGAGGAGTACACCACAGTTATAGTGAGGCGCACCGTGCTTGGAAGTACTGCAATACCAAGACAATGCATGGACTGGCTGGAGCAAGCTCCTTCTCCAAGTCCCTGGTTCAAAAATCAGATTAATATATGGTCCCCATATAGGGGACGTATTAGATATTAAAATGATAAGAACAGATTTTTTTTTTTTTTTTATTATCAAAACAAGCATACACAAATCAAGACAAGCATACATAAATCAAAACAAGCATACATAAATCATACATGCGCAAACCTTCATTTCATTGGAATTTCCTACACATGTCCAATCATTCCAGTTTGACTTAAATTAAACTTCCACGAATTAGGATGCAAGACTCTTCAACCGTAGCCATGCCCTCACTTTTCTCCTTTTTCTTTTTCACTCCCCTCACCCCTTCCTCCCCCGCCCTCCCTTCTTCCAACCCCTTTTCTCGTGCCTGTAAGGCCGCCCCTCCCCCTCTTCCGTTTCCATCTCCACGCCCCAAGCACCCTCTCCCCCTCCCCCACCCTCCCAAAAAACCCGCCCTCCAACACCAAAAGGTACCCCAGTCCAGGCGTCATGATGACCTGTGAAGACAGTCCCGCCTCGACATAGCTTTCGCCTGCCTCCTTCAAAAGGTCCATTACATGACGGGATACCGGGCCCTCCTCTTTGGCTCCCTCCACGGTTTCTGGAACGACACTGCTCCCGCCTTCCAGCTGTAGAACAGGTGCCCCGCTTCCACACACAGGTTGCAGGTCTTTGGACAGTTGCAGTCACCTGCACGGTGATCAGGTGACCCGCAGAAACGGCATTTTCCGCCCGTGCAAGCGGCCTTCAGGTGTCCCCGTTCTCCGCATCTCCTGCAGTACACGGGTTGACCCGGATAGTACAGGTATCCCTTGTTGCTCCCGATGGCAAAGGAACCAGGGGGATGCACCAGGCCATCGGGTGCGCTCAGATCAGATCTGAGTCTCACCTGGAAATGACGTTTGCCATTCCAGATCCCAAAATTGTCCCTCAGTCTTTCACCACCTTTCACCGCTACACAGTACCTTTCAAGAAAAAGACTGACGTTATTGTCCTCCACGAAAGGGTTGTAAAGGTGAACCGTCACTGGTAGGAACTCCTGTGCAAACGCCGGTATCAGCTCCATCCCTCGCACAGACGGTAGGTCCTTCTTCTTCCCCCACTCCTCATAAAAGACGGCACAACCCGACAGGTTGAAGAAGGTGAGGTAAAAAAAACCCAGGTTTGAGAAATCCTGCAGGCAGAAAATCTGTCCGACTTCCAGACCGAACACTCCTTGCAGCACCTCCTTAACCAAAAACTCCCTTCCGAAATTCTTCCTCTCCACCGCTGTAGCATTATCCTTCAGTTGTATTCTCACCGAATTCTTCAGCCGCACCAAACTGGTCGGCAAAGGTTCTGCGGCTCCCGCAGCACTCGCCATCTCTTGCTCGCGCCACTTGATCTTAGCCAAAAGGCCAAGAAGCGATGCCACAAATTGTCAGTAAATTGAGGGGCGGGAACAACGAGAGACTCTGCATGCCCGGTCGTTAATTAGGCATAATTTGCCTTTATTGGTGTCTGGGATTGGAAACTGACCGGCTGGGTAAGGAGAAAAGAAAAGAAAAGAAAAGAAACGGAACGGAACGGAACTGAACTGAGAACAAGGAACACCTGTGTTTGCTCGTCGCCAATTAGGTTAAGGAAATTGCTGGGGCCAGTCATTCCATGCAGCTAGTTTTTTTCAGAATAGTTGCAACACCTGTGGTTGTCCATAGCCAATTAGTCTTAGGTTAAGGAAATTGCAGCCAGGTGAAAGTTCTTTCAATTTGACCTGGTAGCAGGGTTGACTTTTGGTGAAAATGGAATGTTGTTGCACTGCAGGTTCTGCTCACCATTCAATCAGCCTGCCTGATCTCTGCCTGCCGTCTGACGAGTTCAGCCTGAATAGCTCAGTTGACAGAGCATGAGACGTTCGAGTCCCATGTGGCACGCCTCTTTCTGGTGGCACAGTTATCTTTCAAATCAAGCTCTTTAGCAAAACGCTTATCCTGACCATTCCCATTTAGCAAAAGTTTTGAGAATAGTTATAATAGTTGTAGGCCTTTCCAGTTGGAAAGGAGAGTAGAGTAGAGAACAATGCATGGACTGGCTGGAGCAAGCTCCTTCTCCAAGTCCCTGGTTCAAAAATCAGATTAATATATGGTCCCCATATAGGGGACGTATCAGATATTAAACTGATAAGAACAGATTTTTCTTTCGAAAGTTTTTATTATCACATTTTGTTCAGCGTTTGCATACAGTTTCACACACAATCATATAATTTTAAAAAGGTTTTTAACTTTTAACTTTTTAACTTAATGTGTAATAAATTATTGTTAAAAACTGTATTAAAAGACAATAAAAAGCCATCAGAGAACATAATTTAAAACCAATCACTAAAATTACAATTTCAAAGACTAAAAAACATTGTCTCTCTCGTACAGGCAGGAGTTGTCTTTAAAAGTCCAATATCCGCAAATCGCGCCCAGCTCTCCGGAACAGTGGATGTCCGCGTGTGTGCGAGCTCAGCGGAGATCCGCACCCCTGTGGCCGACAGGCCCGCTGTCCCCTTTAGCCGCAGGTGGTAAGGGGAGCATTTCGGCTGGGCGACCAGGCGCGTGGCGGCCGGGCTCTGCTTCCGGGCCGAGGCCCCTTCGTCCGAATGGCTGGGCGTGGTCTCCCTGCAGCCTTGCACGTGCCATCCTCACGGTGGCCTGGAGGGGGACCATCACCCGCTTTCCCACCAGCAGGTCCCTTGCGGCCCAGACGGCTTCTTTCATTACGTTTAGGGTGAGCCAGAGCGAGGCAAACTTCTTTCTGTCCATGTCCTTCAAGCCCTGGCCCACCCCCAGGATGGCAAAATTGTAGTCCATCTGGGCCGCCCCAGGACCCGACGCTGGCAGGCTAGGCTCGGGAAATACAGGGGGCCCATCGCGCCCGTGCAACGCCGCACTCCGAGAGCGCGTGCCCCACCGTCTCGGGTACTCTGCATCCGAGCATCGGGCAGGTGGGGTCCGTGGCCATGCCCCGGGAGTGCCTAACCGCCCTGGTCGGGAGGACCTCATGAGCCGCCATCCACGTCAGGTCTTTTTGACTGTTCCGGAGAGCCGGGTGCGATGCATTCTTCCAAACCTGCCTGGCCTCACTTTGTGTGAGGCCAGGCACTCCGCATATGGTCTCTCTGTCCTGCACGAGAGAGACAATGGACTTGTGGTTAGTTAAAACTTTGAAATCCTCTTTTTCTAAAGCATATTTTCTAAAAAATTTCCAAATAAAAACATATTCGCCTTGAAGGCTAAAAGAAACTGGTCGGGTTAGATCTGATTTTAAAATACCGAGACGTCTCAGATACGACCCCATCCAGAAGCGGGCCATGGCTGCGGTCTTGTTTTCTCTGGATATGGTCGTGGCGTACTGGATGTGGAGCGCGGTAAACTTGCTCCCTAAAAACAGGTGGGGGTCCGGGAGGGGTTTCCCACCGTTCTCCTTTCTCTTCTTAAAGACCTCCCGTCTGACTCGTTCCCATTTGGACCCCCACACGAAATAAAATAACGCTCGGTCCAGGCCTAAAAGAAACAGTCTCGGGGGACTAAAAACAGAACAGACGGTTAAAAGCAAAGGTAAAATAACAGCTTTAACAATTAAAACAATGCCTTCCATCGTCAACCGTCTTAGTCCCCAAAACCCCAGTCTTTTCCTAACAGGTCAGTCCAGTTTCCCCGTCCTCCACCCTCATTGTCAAATTTGACTCCTAAAATTTTAAAATTATCGTCCTTAAAAGCCAGATTTAGTCCTCCTGCGTTCACGTTTCCCCACGGCCCGAAGAGCTTGGCCTCGGACTTGCTCCTAGCGCCCGAGGCCTGACCGTACCAGTCAGTCAAGTCCAGTGCTCTTCGTATTGATAAAAGGTTGGTCGTTAAAAGGGTCACGTCGTCCATATATAAAACACAGGTCGCTTTCAGTCCTCCGGTCCTGGGGATCGTCAGTCCTTTGATCCATTTGTCCCTTCTCAAGATCTGTGCCAGTGGCTCGATACAAGCTACATACAGGAGGGGCGATAAAGGACACCCCTGACGGACGCCGCTGCAGATATTGACTGCTTTTGTCAAGTGCCCGTTAACTAAAATTTTGCTGACTGTCCCTACTCTAAAACTGTGGGGTAGTTTGTCACAATGGTCAAATTCTTTAAAAACAGTCAATAATTCATGCGCTAAAATATCCCAGAATGTCTGATAAAACTCCAGGGGAAGTCCGTCCATGCCTGGGGACTTCCCTCTCTTAAAACCTTTCAGTGCTTTTTGGAGTTCTAAAATGGTAAAATCTTGGGATAAAAGCAAGTCGTCTTCGGACACAGACTGTTCGAAAAAATTTAAAACCTCCGAAAGGGATCTAGCATGTATTTCTTTCTCTCCATACAGGTTCGCATAAAACTCTTCCACCCCCTTTAAAATGTCCCGGTCTTTTTTAACATCCCTCCCACCGACACTCAGATTGGTTATTCCCCCACTCTTTGTCATAATTTTCTTAAAAAAATACCGTGTGCATTTTCCCCCTTCTTCGATTTCTCTTTCTTTTCCCCTTAAAATCACCCCCTTACTTTTTTCCTTTGCCATCTCCATCATGTCTTTTTTAATTTCAGACATGGCATCGTGTACATAGTTAAAAACCGCGCCTTGATGTAAAAAATTAAAATACCTCTGCAGTCGTTTTTGCAGCCCCATCATGCGCCTACCCTCTTTCTTTTTCTTCTTAATCCCTGCCTGTTTAAAAAAGGTCTTTGTCCTCTCCTTTGCCATCTCCCACCACTGTGCACGTGAGGGAAAAAAGTCCTGGAGCGTCTTCCATTGGCTGAAACGCTCCCTGTACTCCTTCACCACTGCTTGATCCTGCAACAGGGAGCAGTTCAGCCTCCAGACGCCCCTCCCTACGGTCACGTCGGTCGTGAAAGAGAGTGAGCAGGACAGCATAGCGTGATCTGAGAAGAACATAGGCGTCACTTTAGCATCGGTCGGCGGGCAGTCCCTGGTAAACATGTAGTCAATGCGAGAGGCTCTGGTGCCGTCACCACCAGAATTTCCTCAACCCCGTACGCGGCGTGAGTTGAGGAGATTTTTAGGTATGATCGGGTACTACAGAAGTTTCTGCCGGAATTTTTCGTCTGTAGCAAAACCGTTAACAGAGTTGCTTAGTCCGGTTAAGACCTTTTTTTGGACCCCTGAAGCCCAGCAGGCTTTCGAAACTGTTAAACAGCTGCTGTGTTGTGCTCCTGTGCTGGCTGCCCCAGATTGTTCAGCACCTTTTAAACTGGAGGTGGATGCCAGTGCAGTGGGAGCAGGTGCAGTGCTTTTGCAGGAAGACATCCATGATATCGACCATCCTGTTTGTTTCTTTTCAAAAAAGTTTAATACTCACCAGTTAAACTATTCTACAATCGAAAAGGAAACTCTAGCCTTTATCATGGCCCTACAACATTTTGAAGTCTATGTCGGAGCAACATCTTACCCGGTAAATGTGTTCACTGATCATAATCCGTTGGTATTTTTAAGGCAAATGTATAACCACAACCAGCATCTCATGCGCTGGGCTCTCATCGCTGAACAATATAAACATAAGCCATAAAAAGGGTAGCGACAATGTTGTGGCGGATGCTCTGTCGAGGATCGGATGTTAGTTTTGTGTTATTGCATGTGATGGAATTTTGTGGTATTACATGTAATGAAGTTTTGTATTTGTATGTGATTGAAATTCAAGTCAAACAATTCTGTTTAATTGATTGATTTTTTTTGGTGAGGGGGTGTTACGTAGGAACATCCTACGTATGTTTGCAGGTGCTGCCACTCTGGGCGGACCAATTGGAAGGTGCCATGGGGAGATAAAAGTCCGGCCCAAAGCCTCAAACCGCCGCCTTGTGTGCCACTCAGCTTGAGTCCGTTTTTGTGTGTGCTGCATCCTTGTGAAAAGCCAAATCTGGTTGTGTTGTGGTCCTGTTTGTCTTTGAGAGAAAACCTGGGAAGCAGGCCACGTGGTATACATTCTTTTTGCACCTCACGTAGGTTTTCTTTCTTTGTTAGAACATTAGGTAAGGAGGGGGTGCCCGCCTTGTTTTTTTCTTTAGCGTAGTTAGTATTTTTCCTTTGTTCCTGTGCGTGGTCGGTTTAAGAGAAGAAGCTGGGAGGGGAGATTGTTACTTTTATTTTGGGCACCACTCATTGGTTTTCTCACCGGTTTGTTCTGTTTACCACTTTAAGTTGAGATTAAAAGTTTGTCCTCAGTTTGGTCCGCTCTGCTCACTTTTATTTCTTATCTCATAACGTTATTTGTTAAACAACCGCCGGATTGTCACGTCACCCATCACTCTAGACTTCCACACCAACCCGGGGGCGTAACAGTAAAATAACAGCCTTGATGATTAAAACCTTGCCTTCTAACGTCAACCGTCTCAGTCCCCAAAATCCCAGTCTTTACCTAACTTTCCCTAATAGGTCAGTCCAGTTTCCCCGTCCTCCCCCCTCATCGTCAAATTTGACTCCTAAAATTTTAAAATCATCGTCGTTAAAAACCAGATTCAGTTTGCCCGCGTTAACGTTCCCCCACGGCCCGAAGAGCTTGGCCTCGGACTTGCTCCTATTGAGCATAGCGCCCGAGGCCTGACCGTACCAGTCAGTCAAGTCCAGTGCTCTTCGTATCGATAAAAGGTCAGTCGTTAAAAGGGTCACGTCGTCCATGTATAAAACGCACGTCGCGGTCAGTCCACCCGTCCCGGGGATAGTCAGTCCTTTGATCCATTTGTCCCTTCTCAAGATCTGCGCCAGTGGCTCGATACAAGCCACGCACAGGAGGGGAGATAACGGACACCCCTGACGGACGCCACTGCGGATATTGACCGCTTCTGTCAAATGCCCGTTAATTTGGAATTGGCTGACAATGCCGTTGTACAGCAGTCCCACCCAAGCTATGAATCTCCCTGGAAAACCCATTTTTTGCAGTACCTGGAGCAGGTACTGGTGCGAGACCCGATCAAAGACTTCTAAATTACCACAAAAATCTAAATCTAAATTTACCACAGCTAAGGGAATGTTTCTGTCTCTCGCAAAACAGATGGCATCTCTGACCAGCACTAGGCTGTCCGTGATCTTCCTCCCGGGCACAGCACACGCTTGATCCGGGTGGATCAGGTCGCCTAAAACAATGGACATGCGGTTAGCTAAAATTTTACTAAAAAGTTTGCAATCAAAATTTAAAAGAGTGATAGGTCGCCAGTTACGTAGGTCAGTCCTGTCTCCCTTTTTGTGAAGTAAAGTCACTGTCCCTACTCTAAAACTGTCGGGTAGTCTGTCCAGTCTGTTAAAAACAGTCAGTAGGTCGTGCGCTAAAAGGTCCCAAAAACACACATAAAACTCCAGGGGGAGTCCGTCCATTCCTGGGGACTTCCCCCTTTTAAAACCTTTAAGAGCGTTGTGTATTTCTAAAACCGTAAAATCCTGTGATAAAAGTGCGTCTTCGTTTTCTACTGTCCTGTCTAAAAAACTTAAAACTTCTAAAAGGGCACCGTTGTGTACTTGTTTTTCTCTGTATAATTCAGAGTAAAAACCCTCCACCCCCTTTAAAATTTCTCGGCCTTCTTTTAGTTCTCTTCCTCCCAAGTTTAGCTTCGTCATTCCCTACCCCTTTGATATAATTTTCTTAACAAAGTAACGCGTACACTTTCCCCCTTCTTCTATTTCTTGTTCCCTACCCCTTAAAATCACTCCTTTACTTTTTTCCATTGCTAAAAACGACATTTCTTTATTTATTGCATCTATTTCGTCTTTAAAATAAGTAAAGTAGTCAAAATCAAGATAGTTTAAAAGGTTAAAATAACGTTGCAGTCTATATTGCAGCCCCATCATGCGCCTATCCTCCTTTTTCTTTTGTTTACCCCATGTTTTAAAAAAGGTCCGCGTTCGGTCTTTCACCATTTCCCACCACTGTGCTCGTGAAGGGAAGAAGTTCTGGAGAGTTTTCCATTGGCTGAACTGCTCCCTGTACCGCTCCACCACTTTCTTGTCCGGTAACAGGGAGCAGTTCAGCTTCCACAAGCCCCTTCCTACTGTCACACCGGTCGTGAAGGAAAGCGTGCAGGAAAGCATAGAGTGGTCGGAGAAGAACACAGGCGTCACTGTAGCATCGGTCGGCGGGCAGTCCCTGGTAAAAACGTAGTCGATGCGAGAGGCTTTGGTGCCGTCACCACTGACCCAGGTGAAGCCCTCCTCTCTAGGATGCAGAGTCTTAAAACAGTCAACTAACTTAAAATCCTTGACCATGTTCTGCATTTAAACCGATGTTTTATCTACATTAAAATCAGTCCCTGTTCTCCTCCTGTCTTTTTTAGATAAAACGCAGTTAAAATCCCCTGCTAAAACCAGGGGAGCCCTACCTAGAAAGTGGGGCTGCAGGTTCTCTAAAAGCTCGTAGCTCGTAACTGATAAGAACAGATTTTCAGACGACTTCTTTTATCACGTTTAGGGTGAGCCAGAGCGAGGCAAACTTCTTTCTGTCCATGTCCTTCAAGCCATGGCCCACCCCCAGGATGGCAAAGTTGTAGTCCATCTGGGCCGCCCCAGGACCCGACGCTGGCAGGCTCAGGAAATACAGGGGGCCCATCGCGCCCGTGCAACGCCGCACTCCCAGAGCACGTGCCCCACCGTCTCGGGTGCTCTGCATCCCAGCATGGGGCAGGTGGGGTCCGTGGCCATGCCCCGTGCCTAACCGCCCTGGTCGGGATTATCTCATGAGCCGCCATCCACGTCAGGTCATTCTGACTGTTCCGGAGAGCCGGGTGTGATGCGTTGCACTCCGCACGCGCTCTCTCTGTCCTGTACAAGAGAGACAATGGATCTGTGATTAGTTAAAACCTTAAAATCTGCTTCTTCTAAAAAATACTTCTTAAGAAATGTTTCTATAAAAACGTATTCGCCCTGGAGGCTAAAAGAGACTGGTCTACTTAGGTCAGGTTTTAAAAATTCGAGCCTTCTCAGGTACGACCCCATCCAGAAGCGGGCCATGGCTGCAGTCTTGTTTTCTCTGGATAGGGTCGTGGCGTACCGGATGTGGAGCGCGGTGGAGACGCTCCCTAAAAACAGGTGGGGGGGCTCCCATTTGGACCCCCACACGAAATAAAAAATCGCTCGGTCCAAACCTAAAAGAAACCGTCTCGGGGGACTAAAAACAGAACATACAGTTAAGAGCAAAGGTAAAATAACAGCCTTGATGATTAAAACCTTGCCTTCTAACGTCAACCGTCTCAGTCCCCAAAATCCCAGTCTTTGCCTAACTTTCCCTAATAGGTCAGTCCAGTTTCCCCGTCCTCCTCCCTCATCATCAAATTTGACTCCTAAAATTTTAAAATCATCGTTGTTAAAAACCAGATTCAGTCCTCCCGCGTTAACGTTCCCCCACGGCCCGAAGAGCTTGGCCTCGGACTTGCTTTTATTGAGCTTGGCGCCCGAGGCCTGACCGTACCAGTCAGTCAAGTCCAGTGCTCTTCGTATCGATAAAAGGTCAGTCGTTAAAAGGGTCACGTCGTCCATGATGGCTTAATAAGTGTGTGGTCAACCAGTGAGGCCATCAACCTCGTGAAAGAAGCAAGAGACTTGTGCAAGACTGGAAACCTTCGGCTACACAAGTTCATATCAAACAACAAGGAGGTGCTAGCTACAATACCACCTGAAGAATGTATTGAAGCAAAAGATTTGGACATACCACTTGGAGAGTTCAGTGATGTGTTGAAACGGATGAATTCCAATTCAGAGTCATTGTTAAGAAAAACCCAATGACAAGA
This sequence comes from Paedocypris micromegethes, assembly GCA_028031935.1. NCBI lineage: Eukaryota > Metazoa > Chordata > Actinopteri > Cypriniformes > Paedocypris > Paedocypris micromegethes. The sequence goes on along the minus strand of CM051494.1, from coordinate 33,401,968 downwards.
AGAGGAGTTTTATCCACGGTGGCCTCAGTGTATGACCCACTAGGTTTCATGGCTCCAATCGTTTTGGTCGGCAAACAGATTTTTCAGACGCTTTGCAAAGAAAGAGCAAGCTGGGACGAAGATCTTACGAATCACATTGTGCCACGGTGGGAGTCATGGCTCAGAGAATTGCCTGCATTTTAGCACGCGCCGGAAGTTGCGGAGAGTTCGCTAAAGTTGCTGCACGGAGATTTTTGCGGTTTGTTTTGGTTTATGCACGGATCTGTTTGCTGTCTTGGATACATTTCGCTGACTCTGCAAGACTACCGCAAGCGTGAAACGAAGTTCGGGGGAGTTACGGACATTGTTTGTTTTGCGCCAATTGGAGTAAACAGCGACGCGAGCACAACAATGGAGTCGAAGCAGACGACTCACGGAGCCAAACGAGTGCCGAAGATGACGGAAAAGGCCAAAGAAAATGGAAGATCACATTAATGGAAGATCACAGTAACTGGTCTACAGTGCAAGCAATTGTGTCTGGTGAGTTTGCACAACTTTGGCAACATTATTGGCTTTTTGAAAAGTCACAGAGAACTAATGTGTGAAGAGGAAGCATTCAAGGATCAGTCAAACTGGTTTGAACCTAAATGTCACATAGTAGAGCAATTTTTGGATAAAGTTGGTGAATGGATTAACAGAGTAAAACAGTTTACACAAGCAAATCAGTATGATGATGATGTTGAATGTGCATACAGCGTTTCAATGGTCATGCCATCTTCACAGTTGCCGCTTGATATGAACATTGCTAACAGCCAAGTGTCATCACATGTATCATCCGTGTCATCTCGCATCCAGATTGAAGTGGAAAGAGCAGGACTGTTGGCTCAGGCTCGTGCTTTACACCAAAAACAAGAATTGGAGAGAAAAGAAGCAGAACTCAAAGCCGAAAAGGAAAAACTAGAAATTCAAACAGCAATAGATGCAGCAGATGCCAAACTGCAAGTGCTTGCAATAATAGAATCTTCTAGATGTGGTTCTGTTGTTTCCGCCGGTGACACAAAGCCTGCCATGATCAACTAATATTAAAACAAATGACATGTTTACAATAATGCAACAACAGAACGACATTTCTGAGCTATTGTTGAAACAACAATCTGTTGCTTTACTTCCTCCAATGGACATTCCAATTTTCAACGGAAACACACTTGAGTTTTCATTTTTTATTAGGGCTTTTGAGCATGGCATTGAAAGTAAGACTGAAAACAACAAAGACAGGTTGTATTTTTTGGATCAGTTTACCACAGGCCAAGCTAAGTTGCTTGTACGCAGTTGCCAGCACATGAACCCGGACAATGGATATGCAGAGGCCAAAAGGTTACTTTGTGAGCACTTTGGAAATCCATATACAATAGCCACAGCATATGTGGAAAAGGCATTAAACTGGTCACCGATCAAAAGTGAAGACAACGCAGCTTTGACCGATTTTTCCGTGTTTCTCACCAGTTGTTGCAACACTGTTCGCAGTGTACAGTTTGTGGAAGAGATGGACAGTCCAAGCAACATGCGAGTCATAATACTCAAATTGCCATTCAAGTTATGAGAGAAATGGAGAGCTGTAGCATGTGACTTTCAGGAAAAAAACGGTACAAGAGCCAGATTCACAGAGCTGGTGAGCTTTGTGAACAAGCAAGCTAAAATTGCAACTCATCCACTTTTTGGGAATATTCAGGACAATGTGTTACCAAGAAGTGTGTCAAAACTCCGCACCGACGATGCTAAAGACTGGCGCCAAAGAGAAAGGAAAACAAGCTTTGCCACAAGTGCGACACCTTTACTACAGCCAAGGACATCGCAGTCACAAGAAAGGGAGACGGAAGAAATTCATCCAAAAGGATGTGTCCCTGCTGCTCTCACGAGCATGAATTGGAGAATTGTTATGCTCTGCAACAGAAGACACAGAAAGACAAAATTGAGTTTCTTCGAAAGACTTGTGTTTTGGTTGTTTGTCCCCGGGTCATCTGAGTAAAGGTTGTCAACAAAGACTCATCTGTAAAAAATGCTTATTAAAGCATCCAACTGTTCTCCATATTACAGAAAAGGAAACTGAAAATGCAAGCAAACCAACAATATACTCTAGCACCATGGACGGTACAACATGTGGTTGTACTGGGGCCGGTGATTCAACATGTGCTCTAGCAATTGTACCGGTCATAGTAAAATCAAAGAAAGGAACAAAAACAATTCAAACGTATGCATTCCTGGATCCTGTAAGCTCAGCAACGTTCTGCACTGAAGATCTTATGAAAGAACTTTGTGAAACGGGTAAGAAGACCAACATCTTACTCCGAACTATGGGACAAGAAAAACCTGTCAGCACGTATGTTGTCACAGATCTAGAAGTCAGTGGTTTGGAAAGCAACAGCTTTGTGGAACTACCTTCTGTGTTTTCTCAAAAGGAAATTCCAGTAAAACTGGAAAACATCCCTCACCAACATGACATCATCGAATGGAAGTATCTCGACAGGGTGAGACTACCTTATATCGACGCAAGCATAATAGGAACAAATGTACCCAAAGCACTGGAACTATGGGATGTCATCAATAGTAGAGATGACGGCCCGTATGCTATCAAGACTGTGTTAGGTTGGGTTGTTATTGGCCATTGGCTATGTCATAGCACTCATGGAGAAAAAGATGATATTTCTTATCAGGTGACAGTAAACAGGATAGAAGTAGTCAGCCTTGAAGACCTCATTCATCAACAAATGCAGTACGACTTTCCTGAATGTCAGCACGTGGAGAGACTGGAAATGTCTATGGAAGATAAACAGTTCATGGACTTGGTCTCAGTCGGTGCAACTTGTCGATGGGCATGATTGCATCAATCTTCCCCTGAAAAAAAATAATACTGTGTTTCCCAGCAATCGCAAAGTCGCAGCCCAGCGTTCTCAGTTTCTAAAAACCAAATTTAGAAAAAATACGGAATTTCATCAAGATTATTGCAAGTTCATGGAAGACATGCTAAGTAAAGGTCATGCTGAAAAGGTTCCTGATGAGGAAATCGAAAAACAACCTGGCCGAATTTGGTACATTCCACATCATGGAGTGTACCACCCACAAAAGCATAAACTTCGAGTGGTGTTTGACTGTGCTGCTACTCACCAAGGTGTGTCTCTTAACAACCAGCTTTAGCAAGGTCCTGACTTAAACAGTTCATTGATCGGTGTGCTGACCAGGTTTAGACAAGAGCCAGTAGCATTTGCAGCAGATATAGAAGGGATGTATCATCAGGTTCAGGTTCCAAGTGGATTTCAAACAATTGTTCCGTTCTTGCATCTATCATGCAGGAAGACAGAGCAAAACTTGTGAAAGATCTGGACTTAGAAAAGGATAGACTGCCATTGGAAAGAGCTCTAGGCGTACACTGGTGTGTAGAAACTGATACACTGCAGTTCAAAGTTACCCTACTCGACAAGCCCTTAACACGAAGAGGAATCTTGTCCATGGTCAGCTCTATATATGATCCCCTTGGTTTATTGTCCCCTGTTATACTGCCTGTGAAGCAGATATTGCAAGAACTCTGTAGAACAAAACATGGTTGGGATGATCCCATTCCAGACAACTTCAAGACCAAGTGGACTCAGTGGGTGGGTAACCTGCATAAGTTGAATGAGTTTCAAGTCAACAGATGCTTCAAACCACCCAACTTTGGCAATGTAGCATCCGCATGCCTCCATCATTTTTCTGACGCAAGCGAACATGGTTACGGCACCGTGTCATACCTGCTAATAGAAAATCAAAGAGGTAACAAGCATTGTGCATTTGTGTTAGGAAAAGCACGCGTGACACCAATAAAATCAGTTACTATACCACGACTTGAACTGACTGCTGCCACAATGGCTGCACGAGTAGACAACATGATGAGGCGTGAGGTGGATTTAGATTTCCAAGAATCTGTGTTTTGGACAGATAGCTAATCAGTGCTAAAGTATGTGAACAACGAAACTACAAGGTTTCGCACATTTGTTGCCAACAGGATCTCTGCTATCAAAGAATGCTCCAATGCTTCGCAGTGGCGATATATAAACACCTCCGCTAATCCTGCAGATGCGGCATCAAGAGGGCTTGGCATGAATGTCTTCATCAACAATAAAATGTGGTTGGAAGGTCCACCTTTTCTGACAAAGTCAAAATCAGAATGGCCAGAGATATGCGATCAGATCCTAAAAGCTCCAGGTGTTGATTTAGAAATCATAAATGTTTCTGTTAACGTAACAACAACAACTGAAAGTCCTGATTTTACCTCGCAACTCATGTTGCACTACTCCGATTGGTATCGATTAAAAAGGGCTGTAGCTTGGGTTCTCAAATTCAAGGCCATACTAAAGATGCTGAAAGAAGAAAGGATGAAATTGTTGGAGCACCACAGACAAACCTGCATTGATTCTGATACTTTGAACACTGAAATTGAACAAGGCATAAAAGTTTTCAAAGCGTCCATACCAAGTACTTTGTTATCTTTGAAATCTACACCTAGAAACTCTTGGTCCCTTGGTCGAGTTTTGAAAGTTGTTACAGACAACCGGGGTCTTGTAAGGCAGGCCCAGGTACAAACTCGTACAAACACATTGTTGAGGCCTATAACTAAACTCTGCCTACTTTTAGAAGCAGATCTTTAGTGCACCTTACCTCTTGGGACTGTTAAAACGTGCAACTATTTAACTGTGCGACTGAGACTTTCCCCACACTATTATGCATCACAGTGTTATGCGTGTACGACTGTAAATATGTTATGTTACAGTGAAAGTGCAATGGTGGCTCTTTAATGTACATAGTAATTGTTTGTAAATATAAAACAATTGGGGCCGGAATGTAAGAGCCAAAATGCAATGTTATTTATGCTTCATGCAAGATATGTGTATTATTATTATTGCATATACAATATGTTTGGTGTTTTACCATAATATTTGCTTCAGTTTATGTTCGACCAGTTTGGATGTTTCTTTGTTGGTCACGCCCACCAAGCTTAGGTTGCACGTGATCAATAGGTGGCGAGGAGATCACGCAGGTGGGTGAGAGGAGAAACAACTTTTTTACCGTGAAATCGTGAAACATGAATTCCGAATTGGATAATCAGGATACAGGCATGGAAATCGAGTTTGGATATCCATGAAAGTGTATGTTAAAACAGCAAGTGTTCTTTGTGTTTGGATTTTGTTTACTGGACGATGGAAAGACGATTAAAGAACTGTTTTTTGTACATTTGGATTCACTCATGATTTACGCGTAAAGGACATTCTCATCTCCCTGCACGAGGCTGGCGGTAAGAAAGGTACTCCGTTAAGTTACCGCCGCAATAACTCCTGATACACTTCCAACAGCTCCTTCCCTACCCATGGGAACACCAGCCTATAGAATTCAACCGGCAATCCATCACTTCCCGGTGATTTCCCTTTTCTCAGCGCCCAGATTGCTGCCCTGACCTCATCTAGACTGATTGGCTCGTCCAGTCGCTCCCTCTCCTCCTCCCCCACCTTTCCCTCCACCGCTCTCAGGATAGCATCAAAATTACCACCCTCCGCTCCTTTCTCGCTAAAGAGCTCCTTGTAATAATCCTTCGCTACCTGCAGCATCCCATCATTCGTCCTTAGCAGCCCAGCCTCCCCCACCAGGCCCTCCATGAAAACCTTCCTCTGCCTTTTCCGGACCGACCTGAAAAAGAAGCTGGTTGGCCTTTCATCCATAGCTCTCTTGCTTGCGCTCTTTCCTTGCAAGAAATTCCCTGCCTCTCGCCAAAAGTGCTCCATGTTCTCCTGCAGGGTTCTTGCCCGTGCCCATCCCTTCGCTGACCCAAGGGCCCCGCTTGTCCAAATCTCTTGCAACTCCCTTGACCAAGCTTGCACCTTTTCCCTTTTCTCCCTAGCCAAAGCCCGCCCCCAGTCAACGCAGAACTGCGCCACTCTCACTTACACGCCTTCCCACCATTCCTTGCAGCTGCTGAACCCTCCCCTCATGCTTTTCCACCCCTCCATTAAGTTAAACAGCACTGTTCTGAACCTTCTATCCTCCAATACTGCTACATTCAACTTCCAAAGCCCCCTCCCTCTACTCTCTCCCTCCACCTCCATGCCGATCTTCACCAGGCAGTGGTCTGTGCACCACATGGGGAAGTGCTCATGACTCCTTACACGCAGGCCCTCTGCCAAAAATAAACAGTCCAGTCTGGATCTCTCCCCCATGCTGTTCTGCCATGTGTAAACTTCACCCTTCCCCCGGAGGCCCCAAACGAGTCCTTCAGTGAGAAAGCCGTCACCATGCTAGCTAGCTCTCTTCCAGAAATTTTCGTTAGTGACACGTTGAAATCCCCCCCAGAACCAAAATCATGTTTGTAAAAAAAATTGTTTTAATTCTCTCAAGGAATCCCCTTCTCTCGCCCACTTTACTTGGCGCATATATATTTACAAAACGAAAATTCACCCCCCTCCACTTCGCGTCTACCATCATCACTCTCCCCGGAACAATCACAACTGTGGACTCAACCAAAAACTCATGTGAGAAAAACAAAATCCCTACACCATCTTCCTTTACATTCCCCACCCCCCAGAAAGACGGCCCCCACTTCCACCCCTGTGAAAACGACGCGACATCCTTGCTATCCGCGAGGTGACATTCCTGTAAAAAACACACGTTCAAAGAAAGCATCTTTAACGACAAAAAAACTGCGGTCTTTTTCTCCAACATTCTGAGGCCTCTCACATGTAAAGTGGCCACTTTCAAAAGAAGCGTCATTCAAAAGAAACCTTCAAAACTTTCACCTATTCTTACCTACCCTCCACTCCCCGCCCCCGTCCCCTTCCTACAGCCTTCTTTTCCTCTGTGCCCCCACCCTTCCCCTCGAAACCCTTTGCCCCCCCACACCCTCTTTCTCCCCCCCACCCTTTCCCTGCACAAAAAGAGTATTATTCCCCGCAAAAACTTTCAAGACCCGCTTTCTCTTCCCCGAAAGCCCGCGCCCGAACTTTTGTTTTTCCCTTTACACCCTCCCTTTCCCCTCCCGAACGCTTTCTCCGTCTTTTCTCGTGGTCCCCCTCAATTTCCATATCGTCCCCTCTAACTATTAGGTCCTCCAGTACGTCACCGAACCATGATTGCGGAGAAATGGGCGGCAGCTCCTTCTCCTCCTTCCTCTCAGCCGTATCCCCCAGTGGGTCCTCCTCACCGCTGCCTTCTTGAAGGCTGGCAAAGTCCACCATGGCAACCGCCGACCCCATAAGTTCACTTTCCTCCTCTTGCACATTCACCAGCACCTCATCCTGACCGTTGAGAGAATTCTGGGGAAAAGATGGCGCCGGTCGACTCTGTCTATAGCTATCCTGCTTTTAACAATTGTTATTCCAAACTTCAATGCTCTGTTGGTGTATGATCGCCTCGCACTTCTGGCTCTTCGTGAAACGGCCAGGAACTTGATGGAGTTTAAAGTCAGCGGTCAGGAAAGTTTGCCTCCTTTCTTGTCGGGGATACCGGCGCACCTTTACAGAGCCGCGGTGCTACCATCGCGGAGGAAACGCCCCCGTCGTCGAGGCAAACGCAGCGGTAGACTGGTGAAGCTGAAGTCCTCCTCGGCGTGGTTTTCGGTACATGGAGTTGGAGCGGTTCTTCGCATCTTGCCTTCCCATCGCGCACTGGAGCCTGTTGGCGCCTGGTTGGTGCCGGTCGTCGGTCCGGATAAGCCGTGCCATCGCCTTCAACTCCGCGCTCCTCAGACCGGGCAGCGGCCCGGGGTAAACCTACAGAACCTGCGGCCTCTCCGCCGGGCCCCACCGATCACAAACTCTCGCACCTCACCAGCGCCGGTCAGCTTTGGCCTTGTGAACGCTAGATCGATAGCTAACAAAACTTTTATTCTGAGAGACTTTTTCTGCTCACATCTCCTGGATTTTCTCTGTCTGACAGAGACGTGGCTGCATGTTGGTGAGTCCAGCGCTCTTTCCGAAATGTTACCACCGGATTGTTGTTATTTTAATCGCCCGCGTACGACAGGCCGGGGCGGCGGTATATTGAATTGAATTGAATTGAAAATTGAATTGAAAAATCCTTTATTAGTCCCACAGCGGGGAAATTTCACGTCACAACAGCAACAACAAATCCAAATAAATGAACAAACAAACATCACCATAACGCACTGCACACATCATAATGAACCAACAAACACAGACCATAATGAACAAGTAGCGCTGCCCGTCTTAAGCATAGCTCCAGTCACCAGTTTAAATTTAAGTTCAAATTGTAGAGTCTAATCGCAGCAGGTAGGAAAGAGCTGCGATATCTCTTCTTCACACAGCGGGGGTGAATCAGTCTGCCACTGAAGCTGCTTTCCAGAGCAGACAGTGAGTCCACCAGTGGGTGAGAGTCCAGGTCCAGGATGGATGATAGTTTATCCAGGACTCTTCTCTCACCCACCTCCTGCACTGTGTCCAGAGTGCATCCCAGGACAGAGCTGGACTTTTTGATGATCCTGTCCAGTCTCTTCCTGTCTTTGCCTGAGATGCTGCTGCTCGTAGATAGCCGTAGTTTTTAAATCTGCTTTCAAATGTAGCCAGCCATCTCTGACAAACTCCTTTTCTAGCTTTGAGTTAGATTTATTTGAACTCTGCTGCTCAAGCCTGGTGCTCTGTGTGGTGGTTTATCGTCCGCCCAAGTACAATAGAGTTTTTATCAACGAATTTTCTGATTTTCTGGCTGAAATAATGCCCAAGTATGATCATATTCTTATTGTGGGTGATTTTAATATACATGTGTGTTGTTCTGAGAAACCAATGTCCAAGGACTTTCTAAGTCTTATTGACTCTTTTAACCTTTCCCAGCATGTTTCAAAACCTACACAAGAACGGGGACACACACTTGACCTAGTTTTAACCTATGGTCTGCCAGTTGATAAGTTGAGTATCTGTGATGCAGTGTTCTCCGACCATATACCGATTTTATTTGACATTAGTCCGCCTTGTAACATTGTTAAGCCCCGTGCTCCTGCTCGCCGAGTCCGAATTATTACCCCCTCTACTGCTGCTCAGTTCTCTGCCTCTTTCAATCAGTTCACCCCTGATCCTATGTGTTCTGATACGGATGAGCTCAGCGCCTGGTTACACTCCACCTGCCAAACAGTACTCAATGCTGTTGCACCATTAAAGCTCAGACAACCTAAAACTAAATCTGAACCCTCGCTAAATGACACAACGCGTACAGCCAGACGTGAGTGCCGTAAAGCCGAGAGGAAGTGGAAGAAAGACAAGCTGCAAGTGTCGCTGCAAGTGTTAAAGGACTGCTGGCGTCAGTATCAGACTGTTGTAAAGGAGGCGAAAAGAGCGCATCTGTCTCACATCATCATGTCAAACTGTCATAAGCCCAGAGTCCTGTTTAACTCTATAAATGCTGTTCTGAATGCACCTAATGTCACCTGTTTAGAACCATGCCTGGAGACATGTGAAAGTTTGCGTCACTTTTTTATTAATAAGGTAAAAGATGTCAGGGCCCTCATATCGCCACCGGCTTCTGATCCTTCCGTCTCTGTATATAACCCAATAACTTTTCATCAATTTGAACCTGTGACCATGTCGGGGTTGTATGAGACTGTAAAACATCTAAAACCTTCAGGTTCTCCCATGGATGCTGTACCACCTCGGTTTTTTAAAGAAGTATTCAGTACTTTGGCACCTTCTGTGCTAAGTGTTATTAACAGCAGCCTCACCTCTGGTGTTTTTCCTAGAGATTGCAAACATGCCACAGTTCAGCCTCTGATTAAAAAACCAGGCCTAGATCCCACTGTGCTGAAATTACAGGCCCATTTCCAAACTCCCTTTTCTGTCAAAGATTATGGAAAAAACTGTTTATAGTCAACTAAAAGTTTTCTTGGACCAAAATGGTATGATGGAAGTTTTTCAATCGGGTTTTAAATCTCTACATAGTACAGAGTCTGCATTACTGGGGGTTTTTAATGACATTCTTTTAGCTATAGATTCTGGGGACCATGTGATATTGGTTTTATTATTATTATTATTAATAATAATTATTATTATTATTATTGGTGGATCATGGTGTCTTACTTTCTCGTTTAGAAAATTGGGTAGGCCTCGGTGGCACAGCACTTGCCTGGTTTAGATCGTACTTGGCAGAAAGAACGTTTTGTGTTCAGGTCGATCATGTGCAGTCCTCTACCGCTCCGCACCTGTGTGGTGTCCCACAGGGCTCAATTTTGGGACCTCCTTCCCTGTATTTGCTTCCCCTCGGTTCCATTTTGAGAAAATATAACTGTGCTTTTCACTGCTACGCTGATGACACCCGGATATATTTACCAGTAAAACAAAAAGACGGTTCGTCTATTGAATCATTGAAACTCTGTCTGGATGATGTAAGAGCCTGGATGGCCCTGAACTTCCTCCACTTCAACGAAAACAAGACAGAGGTCATTGGGTGCTTCTCAATATGCCTCCTCATGTCCTCGATCCTCCGTCCTTTTCCTATGACCCGGAAATCGATCGAGCGTCGCCATCTTGAAGGACATCTCAATTCTCTAATTGCACCGTGAGGATGCGAGGAGCGAGGGTGGAGGAGGCTTCTGGAGGCGTTATAAGCAAGGATACACAGGTGTATCCTATGCGGAAGTGTTTTACCGACTTAGCGTGACGCGCGTCTGAATGCTCCGCCCTCTTCACGTCTCCACCAACCGCGATTGAGTGCAAACTTTTTTTAATTGCTGGTTATGTTTTGATCACGTTTAATTTCGATATATTTTTAGTACTTTAATCTGTAACTTTACTTAAACTTTAATTTTATACTTTAGTCACGTTTTTCCGTGTTTATTTTAGTATCACTAAACCAATGTTTATTATAACATTCTTTTGAATTGAATTGAATTTTGAATGGAATTGAATGCCTTTATTGTCATGGTAAAATATTTTTGTATTGATTTCGTTAGTTGCCATTCATAACTGTTGTGTAACATTCTTTCTACAAAGGACTGATGAGGAGACAGTTAATCAAAGGATGCATGAATCTTCACGAACTTCAATATATACTTAAATCACTTTTCTTTAATTATACATTTGTATAGCCGGTTGTTTTTTGTACAGTGTATTGTACAATTGTAATACATAAATGTTTGTTTTGTTAAAATTCAAGAACTGTTGTAGACGTTTGAATTTTATCAAATGAAAAAAAGATATCTTTGGTATTTTGCGGAGTTTTTACAACATTCAATATATCTTATCAAATAATCCAAACGTGCGTGTGGTTGGTGAGGGTGGTGTCATCATTAATTGACGACGCTTTGAAGTGACGCGTTAGGAAGCGAGGACATATCATTTCGCTTGATTCGATTTCTCCGACCTCGCGTCCTTTCCTCTCGTCCTTCTCCCGCATCCTCAAGGGGTGGAGCTAAGGAGCAAGGAAAGGTGCTAGGAAAGGATGCGAGGACGCACAAATAAAGAATTGAGAAGCACCCATAGTCTTCGGTCCAAGCGCTGGTGCGTCATCGTCTCTGGTCGACCTTGGCTCGCTTAAACCGTTTTTTAAACCTTTCATCACAAACTTAGGTGTTAAGGTTGACAGTGGTTTTAATTTAGACAAACAGGTCAGTGCAGCGGTACGATCCAGAAGTGAAGAACCATTTGGAGCAAGTGATCCATGCTTTTATAACAACTCGGCTGGATTATTGCAACGCCCTATACTTTGGTGTTTCCAACTCATCCCTGTCACGTCTCCAGCTTGTACAAAATGCTGCTGCACGATTGCTGACAGGCACTCGGAAACGAGAGCACATCACCCCGGTGTTAGCCACGCTGCACTGGCTACCTGTTCATTTTAGAGTTCATTTTAAAATCCTTTTATTTGTTTTTAAGTCTTTAAATGGTCTGGCCCCTCCCTATTTGTCTGAGCTGCTGAGTGTTCACTCCCCCTCCCGATCTCAGGTCAGCTGACCAGCTGCTTCTGTGTGTTCCAAAAACACAACGCAAGCTCAGGGGAGACAGGGCGTTTGCTGTTGCAGGGCCAAGGTTGTGGAACGCTCTCCCTCTGCAAGTTAGACAGGCTTCTTCCTCACTGACTGTTTTTAAATCAAAACTGAAAACCCATCTTTTCTCTCTGGCGTTCAACCCTGTATGAGCAATTGGCTTTTTAGTCTCTGGTATTGTTTTATATATGTTATTAATTTTTTATACAATTTTATGGTAATCCGACTTTTATACATTTTATTGTGATTGCCCTTTTGTATTTTCTGTTGGTGTTTCTAAAGTGTAAAGCACTTTGGTCAGTTCATCTGTTTTAAAAAGTGCTGTATAAATAAAGATGACTTGACTTGACTTGACCGGATTGGAGATCCTGGCCTTCCTTGAACAGACTCGCAAAACTCTTGTGCCTGCTCGGGCAGCTCCGGAAGAGGTGGCCTTCTTCCCCACAGAGGTTGCAGGCCTTCGGTCGGTCACACTGGTTGGCCAGGTGTTCTTTCGATCCAAAAGAGCGACACCTCTGACCCGGACAGTTTGCCTTAACGTGTCCCGTCTCTCCGCACCTACGGCAATACAGTGGCTGCCCCGGGTAGAAGAGGAAGCCTTTGTTGTTGCCAATTGCAAAGGATCCCGGAGGATGCATCAACCCATCTGGAGAATTAGTGTCCGCTCTCAGTCTTACTTGGAAACGTCTTTTCCCATTCCAAATCCCAAATTTGTCTGTCAGTTTTTCCCCTCCTTTCACTGACTCGCAATACCTGGATAGGAATGCGTGGACGTCCCCGTCATTGACGTAGGGGTTGTACATGTGTACTGTCAGCGGATGAAAATCCTGCGCAAAGGCTGGAATAAGCTCTATCCATCGCAGCGACGGTAAATCCTTTTTTCTCAGCCAGCTCTCAAAAAAAACAGCGCAATTGGAGAGTAGAAAAAAGGTCAAATCAACGAACCCAGCAGCAGCGAAATCCTGCAGACAGAAGATCTAGGTCGTCTGCAATCCAAAAACGTCATGGAGGACTTCCTTAACAATAAATTCTCTTCCAAACTTCTTTCTTTCTTCAGCCGTGTCATTGTTCTTCAAACTGAATCTCACGGTATTCTTCATCCACACCACTGTGGTCGGCATCTCCCCTGTTGAAACATCAACCGGCATCGTCTCTCGCCCACTTGATCTCAGCCAAAAGGCCGAGAAGCAATGCCACAAATTGTCAGTATAATGAGGGGCGGGAACAACGAGAGACTCTGCATTCCCGGTCGTTAATTAGGCATAATTTGCCTTTATTGGTGTCTGGGATTGGAAATTGACCGGCTGGGTATGGAGCAAAGAAAAGAAAAGAAGAGAAGAGAAGAGAACTAAACTGAGAACAAGGAACACCTGTGTTTGCTCGTCGCCAATTAGGTTAAGGAAATTGCTGGGGCCAGCCATTCCTTGCAGCAAGTTTTCAGAATAGTTGCAACACCTGTGTTTTTCCATAGCCAATTAGTCCTAGTTTAAGGAAATTGCTGCCAGGTGAAAGTTCTTTCAATTTGACCTGGTAGCAGGGTTAGACAACATGAGAAGCATGAGTTAGAAGCATGAGACTTTCGGTCCCAGGGTTCTGGGTTCGAGTCCCATGTGGGACGCTTCTTTCTGGTGGCACAGTTTTCTTTCAAATCTAGCTCTTTAGCAAAACACAAATCCTGACAATTCCCATTTAGCAAAAGTTTTGAGAATATTTATAATATAGGCCTTTCTCGTTGGAGAGTAGAGTAGAGTAGAGTGGAGTGAAAAGGAAAAGAAATATAGGGTTAGGGTACAAGACTGTCTTTTACCACAGGTATCAATGAGGCGCACCGTGCTTGGAAGTACTGCAATACCAAGACAATGCATGGACTGGCTGGAGCAAGCTCCTTCTCCAAGTCCCTGGTTCAAAAATCAGATTAATATATGGTCCCTATATAGGGGACGTATCAGATATTAAACTGATAAGAACAGATTTTTTTTTATATCAAAAGATGCATACATGACAACACATAGCATGATTTTCCACATAACCGTAGGTACCCACATAGCCTTAAAGATTCATACCTTCATCATTCTTCCACTTAACCCAAAAAGGCTTTTACATGGCTAAATCTTATACGGATACATTTATGCCAAACTGAAATTTACCGACCTGCAAAAACCCGACCCGCAAAAAAAACCGACCCGCCAAAAACCGCCCCGCCAGAACCGACCTGCAAAACCCCTCTCCCTACCCCACTCCCACTTTTCCCAGCCCCCTCCACATGTCTAAAGTTTTAGTTTCACCATATTCCAGAATAAAAACTTTCTTTTCTGATTCCATTCGTTTCGTAAGCTGCCTGAACAAAAGTTCTCCCTCCATTCTTGGCAGTTTCTTATTTAAATGTCGCGTCCTCCAGTCTTACAGAATATGCTTTCCTTCGGACACTGCTGTCCACACAATCCGTTTACGCCCCTGCTTCATGCACCCAAGGCCCCTCCCTTCTATCACAAAATCTTTCTGCAAACCCGGCCCCTTCCACTCCTTCCACCACCTCTCCACCTTGCCCCATAACTCCCTGGCCACTGGACAAGCCCAGAACACGTGTTCTGCTGTTTCCTCCTCGCCGCAACCATTCGGGCAGTCAGGGGTTCTCGCTTGGCTGTGCCTGTATAAACGCTCCCTCACTGGTAGCCTATCAATTGCTGCCAACCAGTTGATGTCCTTGTACGCGCTAGTTAAAAAAGAGGGTTGGATTTCCTTCCAATTCACCTCCTTGTTTGTCCCAATGCTCCCGCTGCTCTCTACCAATCCTTCCCTAAGACATTCGTAAAGTCTTCTGTGGTTCAGTACCAAACCGTTCTCGATGCACCCTGGATATCCAGCAAAAAACCTTGCTGCTTGTTCGTAGTGTGCCGGCCTATCCACCGACCAGGGCTTGGTTGCTGGGTGTGCCCTGATAGACCTTAAACTGAACGCCAACCAAAATTGTGCAAAAAATCTGCTGTTGTGCACTTCCTCCTCCACCGCCAGCCTAGCTGCCTGTGAGAAGAACAAGGCGTCCATCTTTTTCGGCAAGCAAGGGACACTTTCCTGTACATTCTTTTCCTTCCCACCCATTCTCCGCCTCCGCCCCACAAAAACCTAAAAACCACTTTTTCCAGAGCCCTCCCCTGCCTGAAAGGCAAAGGGAAGACACCCGCCACAAAATTCAAACGTGGCAGAAGGTCAGACCTCAGAACTTCCAACCTCCCCCACAAAGACAGCTCCCGAGCCCCCCACTTGATGATTTTTGCCCCAACCATGCCAATTCTTTCCGCCCAGTTCTCCTTTGCCATATTCCCACCCGAAAAAGTAATCCCCAAGATTTTAAGCCCCCCATTCACAATGCTGTAGTCTCCTTCCACCTGCCTCTTCCCCGCCCACTTCCCAAAAAACTTTACTGAGGACTTTCGCCGGTTTACTTTAGCTCCTGAAATCCATTCGAAGACTTTTAAGATCTTATTGGCTCAAAATCCCGTTTCGATGTTAAGAAGAGGCTGATATCGTCTGCGTAAGCCGCTACCTTGACGCACTGCCCGCCTGCCCCTGGCAGATGCAATCCCATCACCGACCGACTAGCCCTGATATTTGCCAACAGAGGCTCCAGTGCCATTACATAAAGCATCGGGGATAGCGGGCACCCTTGTCTCACTCCTCCTCTCTGCTCTACTCTTCCCGACCAGAATCCATTTACTCCAAACATACTGAAAGCCCATCTGTAAATCACCCTGACCCATTCCCTAAACCCCTTTCCCTCCAAGAACCAGTGGCTGACCCTATCAAAAGCCTTCTCTTGATCTATGCTTAAAATGCCCAGTGCTAACTCCCTTTGCTCCGCCCAGCTCACCGCATCCCTCACCAAACTCAAGTTCATGTGTATGGACCGGCCTGGTACCCCGCACGTCTGATCAGCCTGCACCACTCTCCGTATAACCCCTTCCAATCTCTCGGTCAGCACCTTCGTCAGGATTTTGTAGTCCACATTAAGCAATGTAATTGGCCTCCAATTCCCCAACTCTTTCGTCTCCCCCTTTTTGTGCAGCAGCACCACTAACCCCATTTTCATGGTCCTGGTCATTTCCCTTTCTGCGAAACACTCCCTATAGACCTCAGCTAACTCCTTCCCGACCCATGGAAAGACCAACTTATAGAACTCTGCCGGTAAACCATTACCCCCCCGGGGTCCTTCCCAATTTTAGTCCCGAAACATCCACCCTTATTTCTTCCAGCCTTATGGGTCCGTCCAGCTTTTCTTTCCCCTCCCCCAGACGTCCTTTCACCGCCTCCAAAATTGTGTACACGTTGTCCCTCATGGCTCCCCTTTCCGTAAACAAGTCTCTATAATACTCCTCCGCAACCTGCCTCATTCCTACGTTTGTAACCCAGTTCTCCCCGCTAGCCCTTCCATAAAGCCTCTTTTTTGTCTCGCCCGCACTGTCTTGAAGAAAAAACTTGTCGGCCTTTCATCCAACATCCTCTTGCTCACAAACCTTCCTTGCAGGAATTTCCCTGCCTCCAACCAGAAGTGCTCCTTAATCTTGTCCTGCAAAACCCCAGCTCGGGCCCACCCCCCCTCTGTCCCCAGCGCCCCGCTGTCCCAAATCTCCTGCAGCTCTCTTGACCATTTTTGAACTCTCTCCCTCCTTTCCCTGGCCAGAGTCTTTCCCCACACCACACAAAACCTCGCCACCCGTACTTTTACTCCCTCCCACCACTCTTTATAACTGCTAAACAACGCCCACATACTTTTCCACCCTTTCATCAAATTGCAGAGCGCCGTGCGGAATGTTTCGTCTTCAAAAAACAACGTGTTCATCTTCCAGAACCCCGGCCCCCTGTTTTCCCCCTCCACCTGCATATCCGCCCTGACCAGGCAGTGGTCCGAACACCACATAGGGAAATGTACGTGCCTTGGCACTACCACACGGTCTGAAATGCCCACTCCTTCACCTGGATTTTACCTCTGTCCTCCTCACCATCCTCCCTCCCTGAACGCTTTCTTCTCCGTTCCCTCTTCTCTTGCCCTCCACCCTCCCCAACAAAAATGTTTGGGAGTTCGAACACGTCTCCGGTGGGTGAGACCTGCTCCGCCACTTTGTACATCGTGCACAACACCTCTTCCATATCGAACTCTGACCACGGCTGAGATGCATTGGGCTGAGATGCGTTGGGCTGCACCTCTTTGTCTACCCCCTCAATCTCTGGCATGCCCCTGTTCAAATCCAGAGCCTGCTGCTTGGCCTTATTTGTCGCGTCAATGGTCGTGGACCGCCCCGGCACTTGACTTCCATCTCCTTGCACCTCCGCCAAGATACTCCCCAGGCTTGATTCTGACGCTTGGCCATCTTTAAACAGGCTTGCGAAGCTCCTCTGTCTCGTGGGGCAGCTTCAGAATAGATGGTCCGGCTCTCCGCAGAGGTTGCAGCTCTTAGGCTGGTTGCAGTCCCCTGCGCGGTGATCGTATGACCCGCAGAAGCGACATTTCTGTCCTGCGCACTCTGCCTTCAGGTGCCCTTGATCACCGCACCTGCGGCAGTACATGGGCTGACCAGGGTAAAACAAAAAACCCCTGTTACTTCCGATGGCAAAAGCCCCCGTTGGGTGAAGTATTTGCCCTGGTCTCTTTTCATCCATCTTCAGCTTGACCAGAAATCTCCACTTCCCATTCCATATTCCGTACTGGTCTTTGAGCCATTCCGTATTGGTCTTTGGTCTTTCTCCTCCCCGAACTGACTCGCAGTACCTTGACAGGAACGCGACGACGTTTCCATCCTCGACGAAGGGGTTGTACATATGTATCGTTACTGGAAGCGAGTCTTGTGCAAAGGCTGGAACAAGTTGTAATCCAAGCAGCGCAGCCAAGTTCTTTTTCCTTCCCCACTCCTCAAAAAAATTGGCGCAGTCCTTCAGCAGGAAAAAAGTCAAATCCATGAATCCAGAAGATGAAAAATCTTGCAGACAAAAAATTTTGGACACTGGCAGTCCGAAAACCCCTTGGAAGATTTCTTTCACCACATAATCCCTTGAGAATGTCTTCTTCACTTTCTCTGATGCATCCTTTGGAACTTGTACACGAACCGTATTTCTCAGCCGCACCCTCATGGTCGGCAAAGTTTCTGTTGCTCCTGCAACTTCCACCCTCTCCATCTCCATCTCGCACCCTTGAACTTAGCCAAAAGAAGCGATGCCACAAATTGTCAGTATATTGAGGGGCGGGAACAACGAGAGACTCTGCATTCCCGGTCGTTAATTAGGCATAATTTGCCTTTATTCGTGTCTGGGATTGGAAATTGACCGGCTGCCTGCCTGATCTCTGCCAGCCGTCTAACGAGTTCAGCCTGAATAGCTCAGTTGACAGAGCATGAGACTTTCGGTCCCAGGGTTCTGGGTTCGAGTCTCATGTTGCAAGCTTCTTTCTGGTGGCACAGTTATCTTTCAAATCTAGCTCTTTAGCAAAACACTTATCCTGACAATTCCCATTTAGCAAAAGTTTTGAGAATAGTTATAATAGTTGCAGGCCTTTCCAGTTGGAGAGGAGAGTAGAGTAGAGTAGAGAAGAGTAGATTGAAAAGGAAAAGAAATATAGGGTTAGGGTACAAGTCTGTCTTTCACCACAGTTATAGATGAGGCGCACCGTGCTTGGAAGTACTGCAATACCAAGACAATGCATGGACTGGCTGGAGCAAGCTCCTTCTCCAAGTCCCTGGTTCAAAAATCAGATTAATATATGGTCCCCATAAAGGGGACGTATAAGATATTAAACTGATGAGAACCGTTTTTTTTTTATTACAAAAACCATACACATCACTTTACATCCTTTCTCTTCCATAACAAAAAACCCATATCCGCATAACACCAACTTGTACCACTCCCATACATGCACAACCTTTCTTTACTTTCCACGCGGGCAACTCAGGATTCAAACACCAATACAGCCCGTCTGACCCGACTCGCAGAAAGAAACTCGACCCGCGTAAAAACCGACCCGCAAAACCCGACTCTCGGAAAACCGCCCCGCAAATCCCGACTCTCAGAAAACCGACCCGCAAA
This sequence comes from Paedocypris micromegethes, assembly GCA_028031935.1. Lineage (NCBI taxonomy): Eukaryota > Metazoa > Chordata > Actinopteri > Cypriniformes > Paedocypris > Paedocypris micromegethes. The sequence continues at coordinate 33,382,914 of CM051494.1, read as the reverse complement.
ACCCGACACGCAGAAAAAAAAAATAAATAAACCAACCCGCAAAACCCAAACTCCCGGAGCCATGGTCTTCTCCGGAGGCCCACTCCATCACCGACCCCCAGGACTGCACCTCGCCCTCAGTGGAGGCGTCTCAAGCGGCGCGAGAGGAAGCAGAAGAGGGGGAAGCGCGGAGGTATCCGGGCTAGGCTAGCGGCTAACCCACACAAGCCAGCTATTCCTACCATTGTTCTGGCTAACGTACATTCTCTGGACAACAAACTGGATGATCTCCAACTCATGCGCGCAACTCATCGGACTGTAAGAGACTGTTGTGTCTTTGTGTTTACGGAAACATTGCTCAACAGCAGCGTTCTGGACCGCGCCATTCAGCTCGAGCAGCTAACATGCTATCGGGCAGACAGAGTGTTCGTCGAGGGAGGTAAGAGCCGCGGCGGAGGACTTTGTTTACACCAATGATGCGTGGTGCCGCGACACTGTTGTGGTCTGCAAACACTGCTCGCCTCTGGTGGAGCTATGATTATTAAGTGCCGGCCGTTTTATCTACCGTGGGAATATACAGCCATTATACTGGCGGCAGTATACATTCCCCCGAGCTCCAATAACAACAACAGGAGTGAAGCACTCTATGAACTCTACCAGCACATCAGCGAGCAGCAGACAGCCCATCCAGATGCATTCCTCATTCTGGCTGGGGATTTCAACCACGCAGACCTAAAGAGTGTGTTTCCAAAAATACACCAGCACATAGACTTTCCAACACGTGGAAACAACACACTGGACTTTGTTTACACCACCAAGAGAGGAGCTTACAAAGCTCTCCCCCTCCCCCACCTAGGTGCTTCAGACCACATCACTGTCATGCTAATGCCAGCATACAGGCCGGTCGTCAAAGTCACCAAACCGGTTCGGAAGCAGATTCAGGTGTGGCCAGAAGGGTCGTCAGAGGCACTCCAAGACTGCTTCGACACCACTGACTGGGACATATTCAAACAGGCTGCTACCCATCACAATACCACAGACCTCCAGGAGTACTCAGAGACTGTCACTGCTTACATCAACAAGTGCATTGAGGATGTGACAGTTACAAAAACCATCACTGTCCGGCCCAGCCAGAAACCGTGGCTGACAGTGGATGTCTACAATCTTATGAAGGCACGCAACGCTGCCTTTAGAAATGGAGACGAGGTGGGCCTTAGGAAGGCCAGAGCCAACCTGACGCGCGGCATCAAAAAGGCTAAGAGGCAGTACTCCAGGAGGATAGCCCGCTGTTTCAGCGACAGCAGAGACACCAGGAGCCTGTGGCAGGGGATTCAGACCATCACAGAATACAAGCCCCAGCCGCAGACCTGTGACAGCTCCACCCCCCTGCTGAATGAGCTGAACGCTTTCTTTGCTCGCTTTGAAGCACACAACAGTACCACTGCGAAGAAGACTCCACCTCCTCTCGATGACCAGGTGTTGACTCTGTCCACGGACAGCGTGAGAAGATCCCTCAGCAGGACCAACGCACGCGAAGCTCCGGGTCCTGACAACATTCCTGGACGTGTTCTGAGAGACTGTGCAGTGGAACTCACTGATGTCTTTACGGACATCTTTAACATCTCACTGAGCCAGGCTGTTGTTCCCACATGCTTCAAAGCTACCACAATCATCCCGGTCCCAAAGAAACCATCTCCATCCTGCTTCAATGACTATCGCCTAGTCGCACTTACTCCCATCCTCATGAAGTGCTTTGAGCGACTAGTCATGCACCATATCAAGTCTGTCCTTCTACCCTCCCTGTACCCCTTCCAGTTTGCATATCGGTCAAACCGCTCGACCGATGATGCCATGGCCTCTGCTCTGCACCCAGCACTCAATGGACAATAAAGACTCATACGTCAGAATGCTGTTCATAGATTTTAGTTCAGCATTCAATACAATCATCCCTCAACAACTTACTTACAAACTCTCTCAGCTGGGACTCAATACATCGCTGTGTAACTGGCTGTTGGACTTCCTGACCGGGAGACCCCAGGCAGTACGGGTTGGCAGTAACACATCCAGCAGCATCACTCTGAATACGGGGGCCCCTCGGAGATGTGTGCTAAGCCCCCTCCTCTTTACTCTGCTGACCCACGACTGCACACCGACACACAACAGCAACCTCTTCATCAAGTTTGCAGATGACACGACAGCGACAACAGATGTGGACTTGCTCATCAAGTTTGCAGATGACACGACTGTGGTTGGACTCATCAGAAACCGTGACGAGACAGACTACAGAAGTGAGGTGAGCCGCTGGCCAGGTGGTGTGGTGACAACAATCTCTCTCTGAACGTGGAGAAGACGAAGGAGATTGTGGTTGACTTCAGGAGAGTGCACTCTCAGAATGCTCCTCTGACCATCAACGGTGCGACCGTGGAAAGAGTGAGTAGCACTAAGTTCCTGGGTGTGCACATCACCGAAGATCTCTCCTGGACTGCCAACACCACAGCACTGACCAAGAAAGCACAGCAGCGACTCTACTTTCTCCGCAAACTCAGAAGAGCCAGAGCCCCAGCTCCCATCATGTGCACCTTCTACAGGGGCACCATCGAGAGCATTCTGACCAGCTGCATCACAGTGTGGTACGGCGCCTGCAATACGTCGTGCCGTAGACACTTCAGCGCATAGTGAGAGCAGCTGAGAAGAAAAAGAAAAAAGCCCTCAGCATTGCTGGTGACACCACCCACCCGTCACACAGCCTCTTCAGTCTGATGCCATCAGGGAGAAGACTGCGCAGTCTTCAGGCCAGGACCAGCAAACTGAAGGACAGCTTCTGCCATCAAGCTGTTAGGATGCTGAACTCCCTCCCGACTCTCCCCCCCTCTCCCCTCCTCCGCCCCATGCACCTGACCCCCCCCCCCCCATCCTACTACCTCAACATACAACCATCTTTATAAGGACTTGCACTACTCCCTAAATTGCACTGACTTTGTTTGCACTATCGTCTGCCATTCTTCACAAGTCACTTTATCTGTTACATAGAAATGCAACGCAAACGTCACTTTATTACCATGACACCTTACTTTTAGTACTTGTAAGTTTTATGTTGAATGTCATCTGTTTGTATCTAGGGACTGAGAGGAACGAAATTTCAATTTTCTGTATGTATGCACTGTACATATGGCAAATTGACAATAAAGCTGACTTTGACTTTTTGACTAAAAACCTTCCTTTCAGTTTCCATTCGCCTGAAAACAACTTCCTTTCCCCTCCCAGGCAATTTCTTCTTTAGTTGTCTTGTTCTCCATACCCACAAACTGTGCTTCCTTTCCGACACCACCGTCCACACAATCCTTTTCCGCCCCTCATCCAGACCCCCCAACCCACTTCCTTCCATCACCAACTCTTTTCTCAGCTCTGGCCCCTTCCACTCTTCCCACCACTTCCTCACCTTTCCCCATAGTCCCACTGCCACCGGGCACGCCCAGAAGACGTGTTCCACTGTCTCCTCCTCCCCACAGCCGTTCGGACACTCAGGTGTCCTTGCCTGGCCATGCCTGTGCATTCTCTCCCTCACCGGCAACCTATCCAGCACAGCCAGCCAGTTGACGTCCTTGCATGCCCCCTTCAAATAGGATGGTTGCAAATCTGCCCAGATCACCCTCCGGTTTATTTCCACCTCCCTCCCACCTTCAATTAAATCGTCCCTCAGCCTCTCGTACAGCTGTCTGTGATTCAGCACTATCCCGTCCTCCAAGCACCAGGGATTTCCTGCGATGAACCTTGCCACCAGCTTGTAGTACACAGGTCTCTCCACCGACCACGGCCTCAACGCTGTTTGCGCCTTTAAGGACCTCAAACAGAACCCCAACCAGAATTGCGCCAAAAACCTGCCCTTGTGCTCCTTCTCTTCCACCCCCATTATAGCCGCCTGGGCGACGAACATTGCCTCCAACTTTTCCCTTAGACACGGTACCCCTCCACCCCCCTCCTCAACCTTCACATACATCCTCACCCTTGCCACCCACTCTCCACCCCCTCCCCACAGGAACACAAAAACTGCCTTTTCCAGAGCTCTCCCCTGCCTAAACGGCACCGGGAAGACTCTCGCCACAAAATTTAACAGTGGCAGAAAGTCTGTGCGTAAGACCTCTAACCTCCCCCACATCGACAGCTCCCTGGTCCTCCAAATCGCCATCTTTGCCCTCACCCTACCAATTCTCTCAATCCAATTCTCCTTTGCTATATCCCCCTCCGAAAACCTAATCCCCAAAATCCTGAGCCCCCCTTCGGCCACCCTGTAATTCCCTTTTGCCTGCCCCCCCACCCCCCACTTCCCAAAAACTTCACCGAGGACTTCTGCTGGTTCACCTTTGCTCCCGACACCCTCTCGTATATCCTCAGGATCCAGGTGACCACCTCGAAATCCCGATCCGAAGTCAGAAATAGACTTACGTCGTCAGCGTACGCCGCCACTTTGGCACACAGGCCCCCTGCCCCCGGCAAAGGGATCCCTGCCACCGATCCATTTGCCCTGATGTTCGCCAGAAGAGCCTCTAAAGCAAACATGTACAACATCGGAGACAGCGGGCACCCCTGCCTCACTCTCCCTCTCTGCTCCACTCTCCCCGACCAGTGTCCATTTACCCCAATCTTACTGAAGGCACCCCTGTAGAATACCTTGATCCAATCTCTAAGCCCCCTCCCGAACCCCATATGCTTCAGAACCGCCCCCAGGAACCCGTGACTAACCCTATCGAAAGCCTTCTCCTGGTCTATACTTAGCACACCCAGCACTAAACCCCTCTGGTCCGACCAGCTCACCACATCTCTCACCAACCCCAAGTTCATGTAGATGGACCGGCCCGGCACCCCACACGTCTGGTCCGGCTGAACCACTCCCCCGATCACCCCCTTCAGCCTCTCCGTCATCACCTCCGCCAAAATTTTATAGTCTACGTTCAAAAGGGTGATCGGCCTCCAGTTCCCTAGATCTTTGGCCTCTCCCTTCTTGTGCAACAGCACCACCAACCCCGTCTTCATAGACATCTCCAGCTCCTCGAAACACTCCCTGTACACCTGCACTAGCTCGGTCCCCACCCAAGGCAGGACCAGCCTATAAAATTCCACCGGCATTCCGTCTCCCCCTGTTGACTTCCCTGTCTTTAGCGAGGAAACCGCTGCCTTCCCTTTCTCCTCTCCCAACCTTCCCTCCACTGCTCCCACGACTCCGTGAACATCGCCGCCCGTGAGCCCCCGCTCCCCAAACAGATCCCGATAGTACTCTTCCACCACCTGCAACATCCCCGAGGCAGTTGTTACCACCCCCGTCCGCCCCTCTAGTGCTTCCATGAAGCCTCTTTTTTGTCTCGCCCGCACCGTCTTGAAAAAGTAGCTAGTCGGTCTTTCATCCAGCCTCCTCTTACTGACAAACCTTCCTTGCAAGAACTTCCCCGCTTCCGCCCAAAAATGCTCTTTCATCAGCCCCTGCAAAACTCCGGCCCGAGCCCACCCCCCTTCCGTCCCGAGAGCCCCGCTCGCCCAGATCTCCTGCAACTCACTTGACCATCTTTGCACTTTCAGCCTATTCCCCTTTGCCAAAGCCTTTCCCCATGTCACACACAGCCACTTCACACGGACTTTTACGCCTTCCCACCACGCCTTATAGCTCCTGAACATCCCCCTCATATTCTTCCATCCCACCATCAAATTGAACAACTTGGTCCAGAACGCTTCATCCTCCAAAAAGGACGTGTTCATTTTCCAAAACCCCTCGCCCCTATGCCCCCCTTCCACTCTCACATCAGCTCTCACAAGGCAATGATCTGTGCACCACATTGGAACTTGCGCGTGCTTCATCACCATCACGCTGTCGAAAAAAAAAAACAGATAATCAAGTCTAGATCTTTCCATCCTACTATTTTGCCATGTGTACAGTTCTCCATCGCCACCCCCCGAATCCCTTAAGGAGAACGACGCCACCAGGCTCGCGAGTTCTTTCTCTGAGTCCCTTGCCAGAGAGACATTAAAGCCCCCCCCCCCCCAAAACCACCACCTTGTTTGTATATAAAATTGATTTCACCCGGTCCAAAAAGCCCTCCCTCTCGATCACTTTGCTTGGAGCATAAATGTTAATAAAACGGAAATTTATGCCTCTCCACTTTGCGTCCGCCATTACTACCCGCCCCGGGACCACCACCGCGGAAGACTCCAAAACAAACTCCTGAGAGAAAAATATTATTCCCACACCGTCCTCTTTCACATTCCCCACCCCCCATACGGACGGCCCCTTTCCCCAATCCCTCGAAAAAACCTCCACGTCCTTTCCCCGGGATAAATGGCATTCCTGCAAAAAACAAACATCAATGGGAACACCCTTTAAAGATAACAAAATCGCAACTCTTCTCTGCGCCATTTTCAGGCCACTTACATTCGGGGTTCCTACTCTGAAATCAACCCCCATTGTGAAAAAACGAAGAACAAAAGCAAAAACCCCCCAACTCAGACTTTTCCAACCGTAGTCATGCCCTCGACTTTCTCCTTTTTCTTTTTCACTCCCCTCACCCCTTCCTCCCCCGCCCTCCTTTCTTCCAAACCCCTTTTCTCGTGCCTTAAGGCCGCCCTCCCCCTCTTCCGTTTCCATCTCCACGCCCCAAGCGCCCCCCCCCCCCGCCCCCGCCCAATGCCCCGCCCTCCAACACCAAAAGGTCCCCCAGTCCAAGCGTCATAATAACCTGTGAAGACAGTCGCGTCTCGACATAGTTGATTTTGCCTGCCTCCTTCAAAAGGTCCATTACTTGACAGGATACCGGGCCCTCCTCTTTGGCTCCCTCCGTTCGCAGCACACGGTCCCAACACACACTCGCACACACCCGCACGCACGACCACGCGCAATGACTCCCACAAACACACACGACCACACACGCACGCACAAAGCTAACTACACTGATGAAAGTCCGTTCCGGTTAGCCTCTAAAAGCAGTCTGGGTTCACCAATGAAGGCAAGCAGCGACGAAACAGCCCTGCCGGCCAGATCCCTCCGTCCGGGCGCGCTCCCCCTGCACCCAGCGGTCAGCCACATTAAAATCATCACCAACATATCGATCACATTACATACGTACCAATCAAGATCCGACAAAACTGCACGGTTGCTCGCACTCTGACACCGCACCACACTTGTGGCATCACCACGATGCAAGCACAACGTATTCCCTCCAGGCAGAGAACACCCGCAAAATCATATATCAAATCAATCAAATCGTATATATATTTAAAAAAAATCCACCGGGAGGAGGCCCAGAGGAAGACACAGGATGGTAAAATGCAGGAAAAATAGCAGAAGGACTTTACTAGTAAAGACTTTTCACACAAGCGCTGCCATTCCTGCATTTTATCGGAAAAGAAACTTTCACACAGCGGTTTCAAAATCCCAGTATTTTTGGTGACATTATCATCTGGCGACACGCTTTAAACAGCTGCGCCTTTGTAAACATGAATAACGGCGGTAATTGTGTCAAACTGTTACTTTGATGTGGTGACAAATGTCTTCATCCGCCCGAATTATAATAATTAAAAGCTTTGATTTCACTGTCATTCCAGTTGGAGGACATTTCCGACTGTGATTTCTGTAAACCGCGAGGAGTGAATATTCAGAGCCAGTCGTCCAGATAACTCCATCTCTGGTTTCCCCTCAGCCGCAATGGCGACAGAAAACAGCGTAAACATGCATACCGTAAACGTACGTGGGGCCAGAGATAGCCCGAAGGACACAACCATAAACTGATAAGCCACACCCTCGATTGCAAACCGTATAAATCTCCTGTGCTTCTGAGTAATTCCCATATGGAAATATACATCTCTCAAATCCACCGACAGGGGGTGGTCGTCCTGCTGGATGTGCGCCAAAATCGGCCTCAAAGTGATCATCTTGCTTCTCCAGCATTCTGTTGAACGGTCTCAGATCGAGAATCGTCACTCAGCACGGCGCCCCCTGTCTTTGCCACCAGGAAGTACCTGCTGTAGAAACCGCCGTGCAAACTGAAGAGTATAGCCGGTCTTTATTGTTCTCATAACCCATCCTGAAACCCCCAGAAATGAACTCCATTATCTCACATTGAGTTCCGGTGTTCTGAAAATTCTTCCTACAGCTCAGAATTTCCTACACTGACGTCCCTGATCAGCTGTTCTTTGCTACAGCGCTGCGCAAGCGCGTTAAAACACGTCAAAACTGAATACTGATATAAATAACTACAAAATATAGTAACATTTTACGATAATCTTGCGTACTGTTATAAGTGTCCGTGTTCAATTAGTGCATTTATGTTTATTCATTGATCCAACGTTACAATATCAAAAGTACATACAACAAAAGTACAGGTAGGAATGTTTGTACGATCAAGTAGAAGAAGAAACGATAGGAATAACACATTTTTTAACTCTTATGTAGCGCGGAAAGTAGAAATATCTGAGCGGAGAACAGCTGAGCAGTGACGTAGTTTTAACGCGCACAAGCAGCGCGATGGTTAGGAACAGCTGAGTAGTGACGTATGTTCTAACGCGCATGCTCAGCGCGCAGTGTAAGAACTTCTGAGATGTAGGAAGAAACACCGGCAGCGGTTTACTTGTTGTGACTTCTTGTGAAGAAGAAAGATTCTGAGGAGCCGATTGCTGGAGCACCGGGAGAGGAAGGTGTGGCCACGCCTCCGAGGTGGATGCGCCGACGCGATTGGCTGCAGAGGTACTGCTAGATTTATTATGACTTCCGTGTTTCGGGAGCAAACAGGATTTCCCGTGTGTAACGTCGTAGTGAATCATTCACAGCTGACGTCACTACTAGTTGGCGTCAGTTAAATTCTTTCACTTGAATGAATGAATGACAGATTTTATACTTCTACCTCCAAAGACAATCCGTAAGAAAAACGCATAAAAACAAGCCCTCTTTAAATTCCATTCTCCTCCAAACAATACAAATTTGGCATAATTCAAACACAAATATTTTATTTTGTTGCACTAGTACACAATAGCATTTTATTGTATATATACTGTACATATACAGATCATCTTTAGTCTGACAGACCACAGAAGATTCACCGCTCACTTATCACAATTATTAAATGAAGGATTGAAGAACAAACATGACACATTACATCTTATAACGTTTCTAAATATTTCCACACACAACCAAATGCATTCTTAATCAAATGGTTATTCCAGAAATACCCATTAGCAGGAATACAGACAAATTCACACACACGCACACACACACACACACACACACACACACACACACACACACACACACACACACACTTTTTACTCTGTTGAGAAAGAAACCACATCTGTCTAGATCTTGTATTCATTCATAAATCGAATCAAACCGAGGTCATTTCAATGTACACCTTTATAATCGAATTGGAATTGGAAAATTGACCACATAGGTATGAGTGATGTGAATGTGTTTGTCTGTGTGTCCCGCTCTGCGAATGGTTGGCCACCAATCCAGAGTGTGTATCCTGCCTCTGGCCCTAAGACGCTGAGATAGGCGCCAGCTCCCCGCGACCCTGTAAAGGATGAAGCGGTAGAAGAGATGACTGACCTTTATACTTTGAAAGTATAAATTGCAAAAATAAATGTGTCTTTAAGTATCTGGGATACAATAACAAAGGCATTTATTAGTTTGATCGTGTAGAAATAAAAGTTCTAATCACGTGTAAAAACAATACCCCCCCCCACCACACCACACTCATACATGTGGTGGGTTCACAGAGCTGGAGAAATGCAGACTGAACACGATGAAGTGTTTGTAGATCACATGACAAACACGGAGCGGCGAGGACGGACCCGTCGCTTCAGGAAAACCTGGCAAGAACGGAGAGAGAAGTTGAGTGAGAGAGAGAAAAGATGGAATATGAAGGCAAGAGGAGAGATGAGAGAGAGAGAGAGAGAGAGAGAGAGAAAAGATGGATGGAGACAGGTAGAGAGAGAGAAAAGATGGATAGAGACAGGGAGAGAGAGAGAGAGAAAAGATGGATGGAGACAGGTAGAGAGAGAGAAAAGATGGATAGAGACAGGCAGAGAGTGAGAGAGAGAGAGAAAAGATGGATACAGGCAGAGAGAGAGAGAGAGAAAAAAAGATGGATGGAGATAGGCAGAGAGAGAGAGAGAGAAGATGGATGGAGACAGGCAGAGAGAGAGAGA
>CM051494.1:33355952-33372676 GCA_028031935.1 Paedocypris micromegethes | reverse complement strand
GAGAGAGAGAAAGAGAGAGAGAAAAGATGGATAGAGACGGGCAGAGAGTGAGAGAGAGAGAAAAGATGGATAGAGACAGGCAGAGAGAGAGAGAGAGAGAAGATGGATGGAGACAGGCAGAGAGAGAGACAGACAGACAGAGAGGAGACACAGACGGAGAGAGAGAGAGTGATAGACAGAGTGAGACACAGAGAAAGAGAGAGAGAGAGAGACAGACAGACAGACAGAGAGAAAGAGAGAGAGAGACAGAGAGAGAGAGAGACACAGACGGAGAAAGAGACACAGAGAGAGAGAGACAGACAGACAGACAGAGAGAGAGAGAGACAGACAGACAGAGAGAGAGAGAGACAGACGGAGAGAGAGAGAGTGATAGACACAGAGTGAGATACAGAGAGAGAGAGAGAGAGAGAGAGAGAGAGAGTGAGATGTTGAATGAGCGTGATGGGCTCAGCAGCACCTCTGGAGTCTCTGCAGCAGCTCTGAGATGAAGGAGTCGGTGAAACCTGAACATCCATCTTCAGCCTGGAGCATGTTTTCCTGAAGCTGCTGCAGCACCAGCGCCCGTGTGCCACCCGCCGCCTGCTGCAGCTGAGGGAAGACACTTCTACATCAGCCAATCACAGTCTACCTCTGCACATGCAGGTGTAAGTAATACTGTACATACTGTACACTAGTGTGCACCTCATGGTCTTTACTCTACATACTGTACCCTAGTGTGCACCTCACTGTCCTTACTGTACTGTACATACTGTACTCTAGTGTGCACCTCACTGTCTTTACTGTACTGTACTGTACTGACTGTACTCTAGTGTGCACCTCACGGTCCTTACTGTACTGTACATACTGTACCCTAGTGTGCACCTTACTGTCTTTACTGTACATACTGTAATCTAGTGTGTGTCGCACGGTCTTTACTGTACATACTGTACACTAGTGTACTCTGCAGCGCATCAAGATTCTTCTTGTACATAATGTTTAAAAACTTCACAGCATGAATCACTTTATTGTGTCAATCATACTGTAAATTACTACTGTATTCTGTTTTCATCCCACTCAACATCACATTCATACTGATTTATTATTCCTATGCTGATCCATTGTGTTTCTTTTTCTCGTGGTGTCTTTAATGTCGGACAAGCTTCAGGAATGGCTGCTGTTTGGTCAGTGCGCAGGTATTATGATATGATATGATGTGTCAATCACAGAACACACACTTCACACGCTCCTTTAACCCTTTAGTGAGTCACTTACTTCAGCAAACAGTGGCGTGATGATGGAGGAGATGCCTTCAGAAGAGCTTCTCCTGGTGCTGATCCCGAGCTGTGAAGATGTTATGAAGTGTTATGTGCGCTTTGAGACAGTTAAAACTGTGAAAAGCGCCTTACAAATACTCATTATTATTATTATATTATTATTAAGAACACGGAGACGTTCAGAGCGTCTTCACAGACACAGTGAGGAGAGGAAATGACCTCATCTTCCGTCACGACTCCATCCCTCCTCGGCCTGGGCTCTCGGACTGTGCTGTAGGTCCACTCGTCCTGAAGAGTCTCTGCTGAGGACATCTCGTTCTCTCTAGAGCAGACGGAGGTCTGGGTGATCAGTCAACCGACAGATAGACAGGCAGATACATAGATAGATTGACCGACAAACTGAGGCATATAGACTGACAGACAAGAGAGGCAGAGAGAGAGAGAGAGAGAGACAGAGAGAGAGAGAGAGAGAGAGAAAGAAAGAGAGAGACGGACACAGAGAGAGACAGACAGATAGATCAGATAGATAGATAGATAGATATATAGATAAATAGATAGATAGACAGACAGACAGACAGACAGACAGACATATTGATAGACCGATAGATCAGAAAGAAAGATAGATAGATAGATAGATAGATGGATGGATGGATGGATGGATGGATGGATGGATGGATGGATGGATGGATGGATGGATAGACAGACAGACATATTGATAGACGATAGATCAGATAGATAGATAGATAGATAGATAGATAGATAGATAGATAGATAGATAGATAGATCAGAAAGATAGATCTGATAGACAGACAGACAGACAGACAGATAGATAGACATATTGATAGACCGATAGATCAGAAAGATAGACAGACAGATAGATGGATAGAAAGACAGACATAGAGAGATAGATAGAGAGATAGACCGACCGACCCACAGACAGATAGATAGACAGACAGATTGACCGACAGACAGACCAATCGACAGATAGACCCACAGCAGACATACAAACAGTCAGACAGACAGGCGTTCTCTAGAGCAGACGGAGGTCCAGGTGAAGTCATACGTGAAGCCTTCAGGTCTCGGTGCTTACGAGTCAGAGTCTGAGCTGGACTCCTCCGCGCTGTGAGCTCTCCATCGCTTGTACCTGTCCACCAGCTCCACCAGGTGAGACGTCTTCTTGGCGTAGCGGAGGATGAGCTTGTGCTTGAGAAGCCCTCGAGCCGTGGGTCTCTGTGTGGAGTGACACAAGCTGTGAGGGTCCTGACCTGACCTTACTTTGACTCTCTCACCCGCTCGGGGGTCTTCTGCAGACAGGCCTGGATGAAGTCCTTCAGGCTCTGGTTGTAGCTTCCATCCAGGGCCGGTGGCTCCTCCTTAGGGATGAGGAACAGCACCTTCATGGGATGGAGGTCGGAGTGCGGTGGCTCTCCTCTGGCCAGCTCGATCGCTGTGATGCCCAGGGACCAGATGTCGGCCTGTGGAGCCAGTACAACAGGAGGAGGGTTGGAGATCTACCGCAGGATTTCGAGAAGTTCTAGATTGAGAAGACAGACAGACGAAACAGAGAGATTGGACAGGCTGGGAGACTGATAGATTGACCAACAGACAGAAAGAGTGGAAGACAGATACAGAGAGAGAGAGACATAGAAAGTGAGGCAGATGGACAGACAGAGAAAGAGAGTCAGACAGAGAGAGAGAGACAGAGATGCAGACAGACAGACAAACCTACAGACATATAGGCAGAAAGACAGACCGTGAAAGAGGCAGGCAGACAGACAGACAGAGAAATAAAGAGAGGCAGACTGACAGACAAAGAGAGAGAGAGACAGACTGTTACGATCTCAGGATCTCAGTGTTTTGTTTTGTTTCTGAACGCTTTCATCAGACTCTCAAGGCTATGTTGCGCCGATATTGTTTTAATACGGGTAAAGACTGGGATGAGGGGGTGCCGTTACTACTCTTTGCCATTCGAGAAGCAACACAGGAAAACTTAGGCTTTAGTCCCGCCGAGCTTGTCTTCGGACATATGGTCAGAGGTCCTCTGAAGATGCTTCGAGAGGAAATGTTATCGTCTGAGTCCTCTCCTAAGACTAATGTGTTGGACTACGTTAGTAAACTTCGCGAGCGTTTGCACCATGCGTGCTCAGTAGCGAAAAAGTCATTACTAAAAGCACAATTGTCCATGAAGCGTCGATTTGACAAAAAGACTGTGTCAAGAGATTTCAAAGAGGGAGATCAAGTGTTGGTTTTGATGCCAATTGTTGGATCCGCGTTGTCTGCACGTTTTTCGGGTCCTTATAAGGTGACTAAGAAATTGAGTGGCACAGATTATGTGATTCAAACGCCTGAGCGTAGGAAAAAGTCTCAAGTGTGTCATATCAACATGTTGAAGAGGTACCATGGTAGGGAGTCGGTATCTCTTGACTGTGTGGAGACTAATGAGGTTGCTACGGACCAGTCTGCAGCAGCGCTCGTGTGTGAGGTAGCTGATGTCGCTGACACCCATGACTGGGATGATGGTGTGTTAGTTCGCCATACGTTGCAACAGTGTGCACACTTACAGAATTCTGTTATGTTGTCTGAACTGGATTCACATTTGTCACATTTATCCGACGGGATGAGAGAAGATGTTAAGTCCCTGCTGGCTGATTTTCCGGTTCTATTTAGTGATGTACCTTCCTGTACTACTGTGCTCCACCATGACATTGATGTAGGGGATTCTCTGCCTATTAAGCAACATGCATGTGAAATTTCCCCGCTGTGGGACTAATAAAGGATTTTTCAATTCAATTCAATTCAATATAGGGTTAATGCTGTAAAACGTTCGGTGATGAAGGCTGAAGTGGACTACTTGTGTGAACATGGTTTGGCGAGGCCGAGCTTTAGTCCATGGAGTTCCCCGTGTTTACTGGTGTCCAAGAGTGATGGGTCTGCCAGATTTTGTACAGACTATAGGAAAGTGAATGCTGTTACTGTTCCCGATTGCTACCCATTACCTCGCATGGAAGATTGTGTGGATAATTTGGATTTGGGGTCTGCAAAGTATGTAACTAAGCTCGACTTACTGAAAGGGTATTGGCAAGTGCAGTTAACTCCTCGTGCCTCTGATATTTCTGCTTTTGTTACGCCGGATGACTTTATGCAGTACAGTGTCATGGCTTTTGGTATGCGCAATGCACCCGCTACGTTCCAGAGGCTTATTAATATTGTGTTGTCAGGTGTTCGAAATTGTAATGCTTATTTGGATGATCTTGTTATTTATTCTACCGACTGGTCCAAACACATGTCCACCCTAAGAGAAGTGTTTGAACGTCTTGCCACTGCATCACTGACATTGAACTTGGCTAAATGCGAGTTTGGTCAAGCCACCATTGTGTATCTAGGTAGGGAAGTAGGCCAAGGTCAAGTGAAACCAACGGAAGCTAAAGTGACTGCTATCCTTCAGTTTTCTGTTCCCTGCACACGGAAAGAGCTCCGTAGATTCCTCAGAATGGCAGGATACTACCGAAGTTTCTGCAAGAACTTTTCTACGGTTACCAACCCGTTAACTTCTCTTCTGAGCCCTTCCCGACCCTTTCTGTGGACTACTTACTGTCAAGAAGCATTCGACAATGTCAAGGCTCTCCTCTGTTCTCGCAGCTCCGGATGTGACCAGAGGTTTCAAACTGGAGATCGACGCCAGTGCGGTTGGTGCGGGAGCAGTCCTGGTGCAAGAGGACCGGTCCGGCACCGACCACTCTGTATGCTACTTCTCACGTAAGTTTAACAAACATCAGTTAAACTACTCGACGGTTGAGAAGGAAACATTGGCACTATTGCTAGCATTACAAACTTTGATGTATATATCAGTTCAACCAACTTGCCATTATTAGTTTTCACCAATCATAATCCTGTAGTGTTTCTGTCTAGAATGTACAATCAGAATCAGCGACTGATGCGATGGTCTTTAATTGTACAAGGCTACAATTTAATAATCCGACACAAGAAGGGGTCTGAAAACATCATAGCTGATGCACTCTCCAGGGGCATCCCAAATTAGGTCAAAGAGTAGAAAAATAATATTCACTGTATACTGTATCATATTATTTTTCTTCTTTAAGGGGGGGAGTGTTACGATCTCAGGATCTCAGTGTTTTGTTTTGTTTCTGTGTTGCATGAGATCGGTGAAGGGAATCAGCTGATTGTGACGTCACCGCGCCGCGCCTGGTGACACGTCAGTGATCAGCGATCAGCTGTTAAAACAGAAGCCGGAATCCAGCGCACGTGTGTGGCACTCGCTCGCTCCGATCTTGCTGGCACGTCCGTTGATCCCGAGTTTTGGAAAGCTGTTTCTACGTTGCAATCAGTCCCTGTTCGTCATATTGTGTCGTTGGTGTTTGCTGTTTTGGTTCCTTCTGTCCGATTCGTCTGCTCGTGCGTTTTCTTGTGATCACTCGGTTGTTTGTTAGTCCGTGTCGCGTCTCTGTGATTAATCGGTTTAATTCGTGTATCCATTCTGTGTTAGCCCCGTGTGTTGTCGTCATCTCTGTATGTTTGTTAGTAGTCAGTATAGTTTAGTTAGGCGCCGCATGCGCAGAAGAACACAGGTTTTTTTCTTTGTCTCTATTTTCATTATTTAGTTTATGGTTGGGAAACAAGATAGGTGGGAGTTTTGGTTAATTTCATTTATTTGACGACGCACCTAGTTCTCTTTGCGTTTCCTTTTACTTCTCTCACCTTGATTTTATTTGGTTTTGTTGGTGTACAAATAAAATTAGATTGTACCAGCCAGTATTTGTACCTGTCCATTCCTGACCACACAGGCCCTAAAACACTGCTCACTCAATGTTACACCATCATCCGACATTCCAACTACAAAGTGCGTAACACAGACAGACAAAGAGAGAGACAGACAGACAGACACACAGACAGAGAAAGAGAGAGACGGACTGACAGACAGAGAGAGACAGAAAGACAGAGAAAGAGAGGCCGACACACAGAGAGAGAGAGAGAGAGACAGACTGACAGACAGAGAGTCAGACAGAGAGAGAGAAACAGACAGGGGAAAAAGTCTATGGTTACTTGCGTAACCTCAGTTCCCTGAATAGGTCAGGGAACGAGACGTCAGTCAGAAACCTGACTATGGGATATCGGATGGCTAGACATTCGCGTTCATTCTTACAACCGGCCAATGAACGGTCAAATTCAATTGCAAGAAATTGCATACTTGCGTACCAGCTGGTATAAAAGGCAGGTGCGTGCTTACATGCAATACCTTTTGCTGATTGAAGCCGGTCGGGCCAACGCAGACTTCTAGCGGCATACCCTGAATATGGCTGCGGGAAGTGACGTCTCGTTCCCTGACCTATTCAGGGAACTGAAGTTACGCAAGTAACCACAGACGTTCCCTTTCATAGTCAGGTCACTTCAACGTCAGTCAGACACCTGGCTATGGGATAATACAACAGGCCACATCCAGGGCAGTATCCTACTGAAAAGACCCCTCAGGCTCCTTAGCCGAGGAACCTTTAGTGGATCTTCTACAGCATCTACAGGTGGGCCTAGCCCGAAGGGTAATAGCACTCACCTCCACCGGGGCAACCAAGGAACTTGTTGGACCCTCGTTGGATCCTGGGGACCCTCGCCAGGGTAGACGGAGAACACTTCTCACATGGTGCGACGTGTTGCGTTGAGATGGCGCAGAAACGTTACTCTTCGAAAGAAGCCCATTGTCTGTCGAGAACAGACTAGGCTCGTGAGAGGGAAGAGAACGTAGCCCTACTACTCGACCTCATTCCTATCGGGAAACACAGGCGTAATAACTCGGTGAGTATCGCCTGAGGAAAACACAACCAGAACTCGGTCACTAGACTGGACTCAATGGGACCAGGGAACCCCCTCTTACGCTTGATTGCCCGTCCGGGGAAAAAGAGGCCGGGGCTCCAGGGGTCTCGGCCCTCTGTTGGCCGTAACCCCTAGTGTGCTGAGCGGACTGTGCGTGTCTCTAGCCTCGCTCGAGGAAAGAAGAACACTAGGATTGGAGGCTGGCCCCATGGGCTGGGGTTATCTCCTGCAGGCCTACACCGTGTCGATATTGCCCTCCACTGCGGAAAGTACCTGCGTGGATACCGATGCCTTATCCAGTTCGTAGAACCGAATAAAGGTGTTGGGTGTAGCCCAGCCGGCAGCTCTGCATATGTCTGCTAGAGAGACTCCCCTTGCCACTGCGATCGACGAGGTCATGCTCCTGGTAGAGTGTGCTCTCACGTTTAGCGGGCAAGGCAACTTACGGACGTGATACGCGAACTGCCCTCAGATTGTCCCTCTGGGTCCACATCCTGAACGAGAACCTGTGAAGGTAGCCGTTCAGGGACCTCAGATCCAAAATGGGCCGCATACCGCCGGTCTTCTTGGGGACTCTGAAGCACGGGTGGTAAAGCCCGCTCCTCGTCTCGGCAGATGGCGCCCTTCGCTAGCAGTGAGGAAACCTCTGCCTTTAATACGAGTGCGTCTCTCGAGCCCACATAAGTGGTGAGGACGCCTCGGAACGGGCAAACTGCAGTGCGTGGCCCATCTCACAGTCTCACAGTTCGGCAGGTGACTCCTAGCCGGGAGGCAAGAAAGTTCCGCATCCCGTCTGAACTTACAGGCAGACGAGGGCCGCCTGAAAACCAACCTCTCATCAGGCCGGGAGGTGCCACTGGAGGCGAGGACACTGCTCCCCACCCCGTGTTGGATGCATCCGTAGATACCACAACTTGACGGGAGACGGTTCCCAATGGGACGCCTGTCCGTAGGAAGCTCGTTTCTGACCGAGAAACATAACCACACACAGACAGCATGCACTCCTACCTCAGAGCACACCAGCGTCTTCAGAGTGCGGCGTTCACCAATGTCAACACTGACGGCCGCTAACCGCCGAGCGGATCCAGTAATGCGCCCGTGAACGGGACTCCGCTGGAACTCACGCATGCGTAGAAATCGAGATGGAAATACCTCCAGATTCAGCCCCTGCGTCTCAACCTGCCGTGGTGCGGAGCGAAGCTGTCCGAAACCTGCTGGGAGACCGGAAAAGGGGAGGGGCGATCTTCCGTGGAGGATCCGCGGAGATCACTACGCTGCGCCGCCATTGTTTGTTTACAAACGAAGCTCCCGCCCGCCGGCAGCCGCCATCTACAAACGGGATTCGTAGAAAGAAAACGTATCTACTGTTTAGGAGCTTCTCAGATAAGACTCTCATCGACGTAACTGGGAACTTCGTCTGCTTTTGAATGAATGAATATAGCCTTTATTAGTCCCGCAGTGGGGAAATTTCACAGTGCTTCCGGGTCTTTTCGGAAGATCGAAGCCAGCCGGGAGTACTGCAAGTTCCAACGAAGAGCCTTATCGAGGTGGCTGAAGAGATGAAACCACTCAACGCTTCAATCATCAGAAAGGTATTGCATGTAAGCACGCACGTGCCTTTTATACCAGCTGGTACAGGTCAAAGGTGGCATGCAAATTCATGCAGCCATTGAACTTGACCGTTCATTGGCCGGTCGTAAGAATAAACGCGAATGGCTAGCCATCCGATATCGCATAGTCAGGTTTCTGACTGACGTCGAAGTGACCTGACTATGAAAGGGAACAGACAGATACAGAGAGAGAGAGAGACAGACAGACAAGGAGAGAGACTGACAGAAAAAAAGAGTCAGACAGAGAGAGAGAGAGAGAGAGAGAGAGAGAGAGAGAGAAACAGACAGAAATGCAGACAGACAAACAGATTGACCAACAGACAGACAGAGTGGAAAACAGACAGATACAGAGAGACAGAGAGGCAGACAGACAGACAAAGAGAGAGAGAGAGAGAGAGAGTGAGAAAGAGAGACAGAGAGAGAGAGAGAAACACAGAGAAAGAGAGAGAGAGAAACAGACAAACAGACAGAGATAGATAGACGGAGAGAGAGAGAGACAGACAGAAACAGACAGATAGAATGACAGACAGATGCAGACAGAAAGACAGATATTCTGACAGACAGACAGACAGACTGATAGATAGATACATCATTCATCCAGCAGCTGGTGTTCAGGAGGAGCTGTCCAGCAGGAGAAGAGAGTTGTAAAGCACTAATATCTAGAGCGTGTGGTGACGGATCTTCACGTGCACGTCAGACCTTCCAGTCGTACTGGGACTGCTTGATGACCTCTGGCGCCATCCAGAAGGGCGTCCCCACAAAGGTGCTGCGCTTGATCTGTGTGTCCGTCAGCTGACCGGCCACGCCCAAGTCCGCCAGCTTCACGCAGCCCTGCTCGGACAGCAGGACGTTAGCCGCTGAAATCACAAACATCAGGCGTCTGGTCCTCCAACCTTTCCACCTCAGGATGAACCTCTGTCACTCACCTTTAATGTCCCGGTGGATCTTCTTCTCAGAGTGAAGATAATCCAGACCCTTCAAAATCTCTCGCAGAATGGTGGCGATGTGAGAGACGCTCAAAGCTCCAGGACCAAGCTGGAGACCAAAATTTACTCACTACTTTACCCTTCTGAGTATAGTATACGTATGTTGTTACTCAAGTAGAATTTTGTCTTGTTTATACTTTACTTGAGTAATTGTTTTGTTCCACCTACTTTTAACTTCTCCTTACATTTTTATAGCTGCGGGACTCCTATTTCATTTTGGTTAGTTTTATTCAGGGGTGTAAGTTACTTGAAGCTTTTGAAGACTGACTTTCTTCACCATTACAATACTAGTCATCATATTTTCATCAAAATGTAATTATATACGGTAACATTATAATGAAACAATATAGTCCTATGCCATTAAAATGTAATTTTCGTGTGGGATTTTTTCTTTGCATTACTTTTCAAGTGGTTATCAAACCAGTACTCTTTCTTGAGTATAGAGGTTGAGTTGATACTTTTACTTCCACAGAAGTCTTTTCTAACTTCTAGTCTACTCTTCTACTGGAGTAATGAGCGTGACGACTTTTGACAGCACTGACTGTATTTGACTGAGTTTATGATTGTTGGAAAAAACATGCATTTCAACGATAGTAGGACATTCTTACCAAATCCAGCGCCGATCCCCCTCCTAAATATTCCATTATTATCCAGAGTTTTGTATCCTAAAACAAAGCAGGTTTCTGTGAAATTCTGAGGTTTCTGAGCTTCACCTTCAGATAAGAGCAGACAGAATGAACAGACATATAGGCCGACAGACAGAAACATAGATAGACAGACAGCTAAGACAGACAGACAGATAAACTGACAGACGGATAGCTAAGACAGACAGATTGACTGACAGACAGATAGACAGACAGACTGACTGACCAACAGACAAGCAGAAAGACAGACAAGACAGATAGAATGACCCACAGACAGAGAGACCAACGGACAGATAGGCCGACAGACAGACAGAGGCAGAGAGACAGAGAGAGTTCAAGTTCATTTATATAGCGCTTTTCTTAGTCCGAAATGTGAAAAAGTCTTTAAAAAGTGTCGATTTTTTTTATGAGTCTAAAAGAATTTGGGGGGAAAAAAGAGTCTGATGCAAAGGAAAAAATATGTCTATTGTTGTTCAGACTATGGGCTTTGACCATAAGAGCAAGCTAGATCGCCACAGTGTCTAGGAAAAAAAACCCAAAAAAAAAACAAAACCTCTCTGAGAGGAAATAACATAGGGAGAACCCAACTTTCTGGTGCCAGTCTCTTCTGGCATGCTAACACTACAAAGTCATTGGTGAAGATGAAGATGGACGCTATGTCCTGCTGGGCGTGAAGTGTGGCGGCTCCTCCCCTCATGATGACACAGTGGCTCCTGATAGAAAACTGAGACAGACAGGCAGATAGACCGACAGACAGAGATGAAGATAGACAGACAGACAAGGGCAGATAGACAGACACAGATAGGTAGATAGATAGGTTGACTGACAGACAGACAAACAGAAGCAAATAGACCAACAGACATAGAGTAAGATAGACAGACAGACAAGGCAGATCGACAGACAGATAGAAAAGTTGACTGACAGACAGATAGACAAACAGAGGCAGACAGACAGACAGACAGATAATCAGACAGACAGACCAACCAACAGATAGACCGATAGGCCGACAGGCAGAGAGACCAAAAGACAGACAGACAGTCAGAGAGATAGACCGACCAACCCACAGATAGATCGACAGGCAGACAGAGGCAGATAGATAGACAGACAGATAGACTGACAGACAGTCAGAGAGACAGACAGACAAAGACAGACAGAGAGAGAGAGAGAGAGAGAGAGAGAGAGAGAGAGAGAGAGAGAAACAGACAGACAAAGAGACAGACAGACCAACTGATCGTCTGGCAGACAGAGGCAGATAGACAGACAGACAGATAGACAGACTGAGAGCCTGAAGAACGTGTGTGCAGAGCTTCACCTTCAGATAAGAGCCGTAGTATTTAGTGATGTGGAGGCTGTTGCACTGGCTGAGGACGGTGATCTCCTGCTGGATGTCCTCCACTTCATCTTCTGCCTCCTCCAGATCGATGATCTTTATTGCGACGACCTGTTGCGTGCGATTGTCGATGCCTTTGAACACCTCTCCAAAAGAGCCCTTGCCCACCCGCTCAAGCTTGGTGAAGAGCTCCTCGGGATCCACTCTTAAGTTCTGCACCTGCCAGCAAAACAGCAACGGTGAATCACCTAAAGCTGCTCATTATTCAGACATTTTTGTTCTATTGCGGACGTGAGCCAGGGCATGTCAGATTTGAGGATCCGCAATGGCATTGACAAGGTGAAGTTTTGTGAAGAACTGTGAAGTTCCACCTCTGCTTTCTACAGTGAATGCCTTCAAAATGAACACCTTTGATGAACAAAATTAACACACCCTCAAATAAACAGAGTTTTCTAGTACAAAACCGATCTCCAAAAAAGTTGGGTCACTGTACATTTTGTGAATGCTATAATTTACAAATATCACAAACTTATATTTTATTCACAGCATGTAGAAAACATATAACACAAAATGTAGATGTAGAAAACATGTAAAATGTTGAAAGTGAATCATTTTGAAATTGTTTGGCACTTATTGCCCAATTTTTCATTTCCTGAGAGCTAGTCTGTCCCAACAAAAGCTACCTGTCCCAACACATTCCACAAAAGTTGGGACAGGTAGCAACAAGAGGCCGAAAAAGTTAAGTGAACCCTTGAGGAACAGCTGGAGGACTCGTTTGCAACTAATTAGGTCAATTTACAACATGAGAGAGAGAGAGAGAGAGAGAGAGACAGAAAGAAGAGAGAGACAACTTCCTTACTGGATCACTTACGAGAGAGACAACTTCCTTACTGAATCCCTCAAGAGAGAGTCAACTTCCTTACTCGATCACTAAAGACAGAGACAACTTCCTTACTGGATCACTAAAGAGAGAGACAACTTACTTACTGGATCACTTACGAGAGAGACAACTTCCTTACTGAATCCCTCAAGAGAGAGTCAACTTCCTTACTGGAACACTAAAAAGAGAGACAACTTCCTTACTGGATCACTTAAGAGAGAGACAACTTCCTTACTGGATCACTTAAGAGAGAGACAACTTACTGGATCACTAAAGAGAAAGACAACTTTCTTACTGGATCTCTCAAGAGAGACAACTTCCATACTGGCTCATTTAGGATAGAGAGACAAATGCATTACTGGATCACTAAAGAGAGAGGTGACTTCCTTTCTGGATCCCTCAAGAGACACAATTTCCTTACAAGATCCTAGAGACTGTTAAAAACTGTGAAAAGTGCCTTACAAATGCTCAGAACTTGAACTTGAACTTGATCCCTCAAGAGTGGTGACTTCCTTACTGGATCCCTCAAGAGAGTCAACTTCCTTACTGGGTCACTAAAAAGAGAGACACCTTCCTTACTGGATTACTAAAGAGAAAGAGAACTTCCTTACTGGATCTCTAAAGAAAGAGACAACTTCCTTACTGGATCCATCAAGAGAGAGACATCTTCATACTTGAGAGAGAGAGAGAGAGAGAGAGAGAGAGAGAGAGAGAGAGAGAGAGAGAACTTCCTTACTGGATCACTAAAGAGAGAGACAACTTCCTTACTGGATCCCACAAGAGAGAGAGAGAACTTCCTTACTAGATCACTAAAGAGAAAGACAACTTCCTTACTGGATCACTAAAGAGAGAGACAACTTCCTTACTGGATCCCACAAGAGAAAGAAAACTTCCTTACTGGATCCCACAAGAGAGAGACAACTTCCTTACTGGATCCCACAAGAGAAAGACAACTTCCTTACTGGATCACTAAAGAGAGAGACAACTTCCTTACTGGATCCCACAAGAGAAAGAAAACTTCCTTACTGGATCCCACAAGAGAGAGACAACTTCCTTACTGGATTTTATTCCTAAAAGCAAAATGAAACTGTTCTAGTCGTCTCTAGAAATGTTGATTGCTGTGAAAGTGAAAGAGTTTCTGGAACAGATAACTAGATCACAGCAGAAGTGAAGAATAACAAATGACTGAACGAGATGTTTGCTATTAGTATGAATATATCACATTAGATTCAGGCACTTTTGACTCATGTCAAAGTATTGAATCAGATAAAGTTGTCTGACCTAATCAAACACACAAGGGAGACGTATAACTAAATAACGAAAAGAAAATTAATGTAAGAAGAACGGAATACACAGCAACATTAAAAACACTCCAATGACTTGAAGTAAAACAGAGTAAATATCTACAACACCTTGTGTCTGACGCTGTCCATGTCGCCGCTCGAGTTGGAGTTTATCCAGTCTGCCTTATCAGGTGGGTGGAACAGCTGGTTACAGGTTCATCCGCAAGGTCAAAGGTCAGGGTCATTTCATTGTTGAAGAATTGTTACATAAAAGTATTTTAAATGGCTCGCTGACGACACGCATTATATATTTTACTACGGCCAGTCGATCTTCATTGTTCCGGCCTTTTTTCTGTGTGTTCTCTCTGTCTCTGTCTCTCTCTCTCTCCGTCTGACTCTCTCTCTCTCTCTCTCTCTCTCTCACTGACTTTCTCTCTGTCCCCCTTCTGTCTCTCTCTCTCTCTCTCTCTCTCTCTCTGTCGACCCTCTCTCTCTCTCTCTTTGTTGTCTCTCTCTCTTCTCTCCTCTGTCTGTCTCTTCTCTCTCTCTCTCCTCTGTCTGACTCTCTCTCTCTCTTGTGTTTTCTCTCTGTCTGACTCTCTCTTCTCTCTCTGTGACTCTCTCTCTCTCCCTCTCTCTTCTCTCTCTCTCGCTCTCCTCTCTCTCTGTCTGACTCTCTCTTCTCTCTCTCTGTGACTCTCTCTCTCTTTGTGTCTCTCTCTCTCTCACTGACTCTCTCTCTCTGTCTGACTCTCTCTCTCTGTCTGTCTGACTGTCTCTCTCTCACTGACTCTCTCTCTGTCTGACTCTCTCTCTCTCTCTGTCTGACTCTCTACCTGTCTCTCTCTCTCTGTCTGACTCTCTATTTGTCTGACTCTCTCTCTCTGACTCTCTCTCTATCTGTCTCTCTCTCTGACTCTCTCTCTCTCTCTCTTTGTGTCTCTCTCTCTTCTCTCTCTCTCTCTCTGTCTGTCTCTCTCTCTCTCTCTCTCTCTCTTTGTGTCTCTCTCTTCTCTCTCTCTGACTCTCTCTGTCTGACTCTCTCTCTCTCTGTCTGTCTGTCTCTCTCCCTCTCTGTCTGACTCTCTCGCTCTTTGTGTCTCTCTTCTCTCTCTCTCTCTGTCTGATTCTCTCTGTGACTCTTTCTCTCTCTCTTTGTGTCTCTCTCTCTTCTCTCTCTCTGTCTGACTCTCTCTCTTCTCTCTTTGTCTCTCTCTCTCTCTCTCTCTCTGTCTGACTCTCTCTCTTCTCTCTCTCTCTCGCTCTCTCTTCTCTCTCTCTCTCTCTCTCTCTCTCTCTTTGTCTGACTCTCTCTCTCTCTGTCTGTCTGTCTGACTGTCTCTCTCTCTCTCTCTGTCTGACTTTCTCAGTGTCTCTCTATCTCTCTCTCTCATTCTAGTGACTCGTATCTTTTTAATGACAATTTACTTTAATAATAGTTTTTAAAAATCTATTCTAGTTATAAAAATTCCACCTCCTTGAATTCTCAATCCATGAAAATCATGGATTTTCAGTTTTTTTTGTGCCCTAACAAATCTTCCAGATACTGAATTTTGTCTTGTTTTTGTGTGATATTAGAATTGGTTTGATGAACTGAAAACCATTTGAGTGATGAATACACACACACACACACACACACACACACACACACACTCTTAAGTCACTGTTTCTCATTATTTATTGTCATAGTTTACAAAATCATTTTGATGACATCATACGTTCCACTAGAGGGCGCTATAAAGCCGCGGGGCACAGAAGCACATTTCACACGTATTTCAAGCAAATACAATATTCTCCATCACCGCAACACAACCATCCACTTTGGTGGACTTTCACATACACACAGACGTGAATAAATAAAGGCTGAAGAGCTTCTGTCTCATTACTATTCTATTCTCTCATTACTATTCATGCTCATAGTCATAGTGATAATCATAGACATCTTTTGAACACCAACTGCTAAAGAATAAAAAACAACAATTCTTACATATTCACACGTGCGCTTTGAGACAGTTAAAACTGTGAGAAGCGCCCTACAAGTGCTCAGAACATGAACTTGTGCTGGTCTTCAGATCTTGGTTTAGATCTTGGTCTGTTTGGTCTCAGCTTCGCTCGTGTCGGCCGTCAGCGGCTCTTTCTTCTCCTCCATCTCCTGCTCCTTCCTGATCTGAGCCTCGATCTCTGCCGGGTCCATGTAGGTGTAGAAATACGCCATGATGGAGAAGATGATGCTGACGGCCACCAGCAGGGAGGCAAACAGCACGTACTCGGCCCACTGAGGGAAGAACATCACGCACTCAGACACGACTCGTCTGTTCACGACTGAGTTCCATAAATTGTGTTGGAACCCAAATGAAAGTCAAATTTACTTCTTTGATTTGTACGTTCGTAATTATTGTACGGAGCTGGTTTAATCAACTTTGAGCTGGTTTTCATCACTTTAACATCACTTTAAGAAACACGTGCCACTTTATCCGACCTTTTTGGTTGCACCTCCTGCACATGTACATTATCACATTCGGTTTTTGTTGCACTGTACTTATTTGATTTATTTATTGCATGTGTGTACTTTTGTTTTTCTTTTTCTTTTCTTTTCTCTCTTGCCACTGGCATTCAATGTAAGAACGGCAAAGTAAGAATTTCATTGTGCAGAACAACATTAACATTAATGATAATAAAAAACATGCAGATAAAGATATAGTAAACTTTATTCATCTCCCAAGGGAGTCCGGCAGCAAAACACACGCAAATGCTAAAACACACTCCAATAAATAACACTACTAAAATAAAATCAAATAAATATTACCGTTAATTTAAAACGATAGTCGTTCGATAACTAAAACTATATTAAAAGCAAATACAGGTTAGTGATATTTGCTCAAGATATGGGGAGAATTGTGTGTGTGTGTGTGTGT
>CM051494.1:33338690-33355864 GCA_028031935.1 Paedocypris micromegethes | reverse complement strand
TGTGTGTGTGTGTGTGTAAGCACAAGCACCTGTTTGGGGAGTTTTCCCAGTTCGGCTACGATCAGCACGATGATGTTTCCCACAGCGTTGGTACACAACCATCCGGCCTGCAGCACCGACTTCATGTTCTTCGGAGCCTAACGCCACACAAACAGACAACACTTCTTAATAGTGTTCACAGTGTAAAGTACCAGATTTAGGCAAATTTAACCCCCCCCCACTCTTGATTTTTCAGGCACAAAAGAAAATCCGTTAATAAGTGAAAAATAAGTGAACATAAGCACCTAATTACTTTCTAGGTGTTCTGACTTTCCAGAAACCTAATATTCTGGCTAAACACTTACTATTAACTATTTTGCTTGACTAATAGATAAACAATAGAACATTAAACATTATTTCTAAATGTAGGCGAACTCCAGTAGGGGGTGCTATGACTTACTATGTCTGTACTATTACTACAGGGTCTGTACTATTACTATTACTAATATGTCTGTACTATTACTACAGGGTCTGTACTATTACTATTACTACTATGTCTGTACTATTACTACAGGGTGCTATGACTTGACTTACTATGTCTGTACCATTACTACAGGGTCTGTACTATTACTATTACTACTATGTCTGTACTATTACTACAGGGTCTGTACTATTACTACTATGTCTGTACTATTACTACAGGGTCTGTACTATTACTATTACTACTATGTCTGCACCATTACTACAGGGTCTGTACTAATACTATTACTACTATGTCTGTACTATTACTGTGTCTTTTTACGCTGCCAGCGGTAAGTTGACAACTGTGAGAACTGAGTTATTTAGCCACTGCTAGTTATGGCTAACGTAATTTCTGTTATTGAGCCAGTATATGTACGATCTCTCTCTTTCTCTCTCTCTCTCTCTCTCTCTCTCTCTCTCTCTCTCTCTCTCTCTCTCTCTCTCTCTCTCTCTCTCTCTCTCTCTCTCAGTCTCTCTCTCTCTGAAGCAGCTCCTTCATGTACCTGTGAGTAGGAGAACTGCAGGCCAGTGACGGAGAACATGACCTCTCCTGTGGTGATCAGGAAGTACTGAGGAATCTGCAGAGCCATGTGGACGGAGTTGGGCTGGATGTCCTCCACTTCCCTTATAGAGTCCATACACTGCACACACACACACACACACACACACACACACACACTTGAACAAGCCCGACAGAAGGACCGCCGGATTGAGGAGAAGGTGGTACACACATTGGTCCAGGACAGAGTTCTGGGGATCAGGAACGTGTAGGACGAGCCAAATCCGAACTTCCGGGAAAACTCACAAACGAGTTGCCCATTGCTGATATTGAACTTCCTCCTACACATCATTAAAACCACACAAGCAAACGGAGAACGGTTGATTCCACGTGGCGGTGAAGGCAGAGAGGCCGGAGACTCACGTTCCCTGCGAGACCAGCGAGTAGTTGGAGATGCTGGAGGACTCGACGTAACCCAGGCCTGTGATGTTCAGCTCCGCCGTCCAGCCGTTCACAAACCTGCCGGATCACAAAGACGGAGACTTCCAGACTGTTCCACAATGACTAGTCCATTATTAATGTCTCTACACTAGTTACCTGTTAGATATCGCATTCAGTTTAAAATTCTCTTAATCACTTACAAAGCACTAAATGGTTTAGCTCCTCTATATCTCAGTGAGCTCATCACTTACTACTCTGGCTCTAAAAACTCCGGCCAGCTTATAATACCGCGAACCTCTAAAAAAATTACAAGGGAGGTAGATCCTTTGCTTATTTAGCACCAAAACTAAAATTGAGTCAATTTAGGTCTAGACTGAAGACACGTTTCTTCAACAAAGCATATATTGACCTATTATAATAACATACAGAATAAGTTAATATATTCGTATAGAAAGGCTGCCTAGTTTGGTGCTCGGAACCGAATCACACCTGCACCTCCTAAAACTGTCTAACTCAATAAATCAATAAAATAATTATGGTACTTCATGTTTTCCTAATGTTTTTTTTTTTTTGTTTCACTCCTCCCCTGAGCGCTGAGTGCCGTACCACCATCTGGAGTCGTGGGCGGTGCCACCAGACCATAAGACAAAATCTCCTAAGAGCTTCGGGTTCACCTTTTCTATAATGCCCACTGGACCTCTGTAGACCTGATGACGCTGTTTTTACGTGGAGGGATGGAGCCGCCTCTTTCGAGACAACTTTTGGAACCATCGTCAAAATGGCGATGATTTTGTAGTGTTAGAACCAGTAAGTCGGGTTCTCCCCAGGGTTTTTTCCTCAATTTCTGCCCGAGAGCCTTGTTTTTACCTGTCCACTGTTGCATATGTGCTTGCTCACTGGTCATAGCCATAGCCATTATCTTAACCTTCTCCACACGCTCTTTGAGACAGTTGTGACTGTGAAAAGCTTCAAAAGGACAAAACTTGAACTCACCTCACTGCGTTCTTCCCTTCTCCTGGCTTGGCGGTGATGTCCTCTTGCTGTAGAAGAAGCAGAGACGGCGTCAGCACAGGAGTGGTCTTGCTGAGATCAGACCTACCAGGAACATCTGGCTGGGGTCGGCGGGGATGACCAGCGTCTGCCGCTTCTTCTTGGCCAGCACGAAGGCTTTGGTCACCACCGGATCAGTCGCCAACGACACCGTGATGTTCTGACGGTCGAGCCGCAGATAGTCTGGACTGCTCTAGGGACGCAAAGCAGCGTCAGGCGAGGGTCGACGCCGTGAGGGTTTGAGGTTGTGGTACCTGGAGAGCGTCCAGCACCAGAGGTTCTTCAGCCGAGACGCTGACCGTCAGGGGTCCGCTGCCCATGTTCACCAGCTTCAGCTGACTCTCGGAGGGCGAGGGGAAGCTGGGCAGAGTTTTCTAAGGAGGCCGAGAGACCAGGTTCCGTGAGATTTGGAAGACGCCGGTGAAGGCTGCGTGGGACTCACGTCGATCTCGATCTGGACCAGAGCTGCCGACACAAACGCCATGGCGGCGAACAGCATGCCCACCGTCATTCTCTTCAGAGGACTGGAAGAGCGAGAGACGTTGCCGTGAAGCCTCGTCCTCA
Source organism: Paedocypris micromegethes (assembly GCA_028031935.1). Classification (NCBI taxonomy): domain Eukaryota; kingdom Metazoa; phylum Chordata; class Actinopteri; order Cypriniformes; genus Paedocypris; species Paedocypris micromegethes. The sequence continues at coordinate 33,352,809 of CM051494.1, read as the reverse complement.
GACGCTTCTTCTGCAGATGCTCTCCTACCTGAAGTCCAGGCCACACCTCTTGATGAGAGGGAAGATGATGCGGTCCATGATGGGCACCAGCGTCAGGATCAGGATGGGGTTCACGGTCTGTGGAGGAGAGACTGGCATCACAGGACGTCTAACCTCATAAAGGTCTGGAGTTACTCTAAATAAAGTCTTACAGTTTTTTCTGATTGCTTAAACCCAAACTGTGATTCTTGTAGCACTATTTCTAAAACTATTAATGATTATAGCAAAACCACTCACCGAGTTTGCAAAACTAAAAGCACAAAACTGCTTTACACTCAGTTTGCAATTTTGTAACACACACTTTTTTTGCACAACACTCATTTTGCAAAACTTTAAACACAATTCACTGCTTACACTCAATTACCAAATTTCCAACACACTCCTAGCAAAATTATACACATGTATTGCTATCATTAACACTATTTGGTCAACTTTCTGGCACACTTTCACATGTGAAAACTGTTTTAGTTTATTAGTTCACTTTGCAATCAGCCTAAGCACTACACATAAGCCACAGGTAAGCTGTCTGTGTGGAGTAGAATAGAGGAGCAGTAAGAGTGAGAAGAGTGAGAATCAGAGGAGGCCGAGGGAGAGGACGTGGAGGTGAAGAAGTTGGAGCAAGAGGACGTTTAGTTGAAGAAGTGAGAGGGTTAGAGGAAGATAGAGGAAGAGGACAAGGAGAACCAAGAAGAGGTAGAGGAGGGTGAAAGAGGACGGGTAAGAAGAGTAAGAAATAGAATATCTGATGACATCAGCGCTACTATAGTGGACCATGTCATCAACCATGGGGTGACCCTCAGGGAAGCTGGCCAATGGATTCAGCCCAATTTGAGTCGCTACACTGTGGCAAACATCACTAGGACATTTCCAAATGAGCTACTTTTTGTAGATGAGGCCGATTACAACCTGAGTAAAACCAGGAGACGTGGCAGCAACATTATTGGACACTGTGCCATCATCAATGTCCCAGGACAACGGGGTGGTAACATAACAATGTGTGCAGCTATACGCCAAAATGGTGTTGTTCACCATCAAGCAATCATAGACCCTTACATGACATACTCACTGTTCAGAGAGCAGAGCAGACCCGACATGTCATCATGTGGGACAATGTAAGCTTCTGTAGAGCTGCTTTGGTCCACAACTGGTTTACAGACACCCATCCTCCATCACACTCAACCTCCCTCCGTACTCTCCACTCCTCCAATCCCATCCAGCAGTTCTTCTCTCCCTGCTGCTAGAAAGTGTACGACTGTCATCCTCATCAACAAGTTGCCCTTGTACAGGCAATTTTGAAGGCATGTGGAGATATTGACCAGGTATCATGTCAGGCCTGGATACGGCATTCAAGGAGATATTTTCCTGGTGACTTTGATTGAAGAATATTGTATGCAATGTGGAGGAAATTTTGTGGCCGGACCCAGAAAGATGACATGATGTAGGCCTGATTGTGTTTTTTTCCCTTTTTTTGTGAAATTACTATGTTGTGTTCAGACTTTCTCTTGGTTTTTATGAGTGTGAATAAACACTAATGCTTGGAGTTTGGATCCTTGTATGTTTACATGACACTATGACAAAATTATGACCTGAAATTGACATGAAGACAGAAAGCAAAAGCCAGATGTGTTTTGTATTTTTACCATCAGTGTGCAGTTGTTGCGTTGTGTGCTTAGTAGATGATGGCTTGTGTGTACTGATTGATACGAAAACACCATTTTTACGAATGTGTGAAGAGTTAATCTAGCTGTGATCGCTTTTGCAAGAGAATTACATGTTTTTATAATTGGGTGAAAGATTTTGTTGTTTGTGTGTAGAGTTTTGCAAAAATAGCCAATATTTGCAAAAAATGTGCCTAAGCAATCAGAAAAAACTGTAATAAAGTCCTGAGAACGAACGTCGGCCAGTCGTCCCTCTACAACGCGGCTTGAAATCCCTCACAAAAACTCGGAGGCTGTCTGGTGGATCAATTTACCTATTCCTGTGAGAACCTTCTGCAACCTTCTCAACGTTTAAAAAAGCACTAAACTGAGCTCTTTCACCAGCACCTTAACACTGATTTAACAAAAAAAATGACATGCCTAAGAAAAAAAACATGCCTTTCTGTCTAGTAAGTTTCGTTATATAGCCTGTGTAGACATCTACTGTAGCCTGTTGTAGACAAATTGCTTCACTTGCTCCTCTTTTTTGTAAGTCGCTTTGGATAAAAGCGTCTGCCAAATGACTGTAAAGTAAAGTAAAGTCTACTACAGTTCAGAAATGTTCGTCACTTCGTGTCTCCTTTCTCAAGCCACTGTCGATTAAATCTGCCAAATTGTAGTAACGTGTATAAACCAGGGTTTGGGCAAACCTTCTGATTCACGGGCCACATTGGGTTCTAAGGTTTGACAAAGGGGCCGGACCTGACTTCCTGGTCAAGCGGCTGTCAATCACATTCTCACCAGCCAATCAGAGTAAGGGAAGCTAGTGCCAGAAGTCCGAACAAAAAAAAATGGACGAACAAATCTGAAGCGGAAAAGACGTTTCAAACTAAAAAGTGAAGATTTTTAAGTGAAAAGTGAAAATTTAGGTTTGATATTTTAGGCATCTGATTCCTTAGACTGACAGTATAAAAATAACTGTTTAAAATATACTAATACAATACGTATTTTTGGTGTTTATGGTTCCGCTTTCTAAAACGTGTTACATAAAAAAATAAAATAACCCTTCATAACAGATGAACCGGATTTACATAAAACAAAAATCTGTCTTTCATTTAATTTTTACAAGTTCGGCGGGCCGGATTAAAACATTTAACGGGCCCCCAGGCTGTAGTTGGCCCGCCCCTGGTATAAAGACACACACACACACACACTTACCTGCATCTGGTCGGGCTGCAAAACGAATCCTCCCTACAACACAGGAAATCAGAGTTCAGACTGACCGCACTTCTGCTAATATATGCTCATGAAAACGTCACTTACAAAGTCTCCGCTCAGTGTGGTGGCCTGTAGTGTCCAGCGCGAGCCCTGCACACACACACACACACACACACACACCGGTTAAAACTACACTAATAAAAGTAATTTCTCCAGTGCTACCGTATTTATGTGAATATAAGCAACCTTTTATTACCCAACTTTAGATGCTCAAAAACTAGGAGGCTGCTTATATGCACATTTTTAAGTATGAAATAAAGTTCAAGTTCAAGATCTGAGCATTTGTAGCGCACAAGTGAATATGTAATATGATTGTATCATTTTATTTCTTTGTAGTTGGTGTAAAAAATATCTCTATGATTATCACTATGACTAAGACAAAGAGCAGATATGCGACAGTGGCCAGGTAACACGCAAAGAACACGCTAAGAACTCTTTTATTCTATTGCTGAGGTAGAGTGAAAAACACGGAGGTGTGGACACATTTGTGATTTGCGCTGATGATAGCGTGAACAGTTTGTAGTGTCATTCAGTTTAAATGTGTAATGCCTCAGCAGTTTCAGCATGATCGTTTTCGCTTTTCCGCTGATGATCGAGTCACAAGTTAGACTTAAGTTTAGGTTTCTAGATAGTCAGCACAACAAGAAACTAAGGAGTTGCTTATGTTCAAACGATAATATAATTTATTATATGTATCCAATTTTAAAAGAACTTGAGCATTTTACTCGCACTGAATAACGGCAACAAAAAGAAAGAAATGTGAAAACAAACTCTATTCACAAGGTTTTGTTTCCTAATACAGAAACAAAATTTAACACCTCAATGTTTTAAAAATGGTAGAATAAAAAGGTAGTTAAAAAAACAAAAAGTCAGTCTCAGTCACTCAAATGTGCATTGAATAAAAAGCAGATAGAACAGATGGAGATATTCACCTCGTTCGCCCAAGAAATGAACCGTGATTTAAATTGATTCTTGTCGCGCACAATCACATGGTAACGAGTCACAATCTAAGTGTCCATTTAAATGTAGTGGAGTGAAAAGTACAGCACCTCAATCACAAATGCAGTGGAGTAGAGAGTAAAAGTTGCTAATATTTTTTTATACTTAGTAAAAGTACAAAGTAGCCAAAAGCATACTTAAGTAAAGTTACCAAGTACATTTACTCAAGTGTGTTTAACGGTAATGTGGCTTGCTTTCGAGAAGTCTTCTTCTGATATGAAGATGTGGTTTTTGTGAAACAGAGTTCTCGAGCAGTTCGAGACGTGAGGAAAGAGTGAAATGTTCCGCCATCAGCGTCTTTACCTTCTGATCGAAGAGCGTCCAGAACATGGGGAGAGGAATGTAGAGGAACAGCACCTTCAGCACCATCTTGATCTGAGCGATGAGAAGTTTCTACAGCAGGAAGAGAAGAGTGAGTGTGTGTGTGTGTGTGTGTGTGTGTGTGTGTGTGTGTGTGTGCGTGTGTGAGTGAGTGTGTGAGCGAGAGAATGTTCTCAAGTGTTCTCATCTGCGAGTCTATGAAACCAGATTAGTGGCATAAATAACGTACATTCTAAAAAACAAACAAAACAGCTTCACATTTTCTTTTTTTCATTGTTCTCTTGCAAACTTCGCATTTTTTTTCAAACTTTTTTTTTCAAGTTTATTTATTTCAAGTTTATTTATATAGCGCTTTTCTTAGTTCTTTTTCAAACTTTTATTTTTACTTCAGATTTTTTGGTTCCGTTTCAGGCATTTTTTTTGTTCCAATTTGTGGCATCAGCTTCACGAGCGGGGCGGGGCTTACTCTGATTGGCTGGTTAGAATGTGATTGGCAGGAGTTGACCAGGAAGTGTGGTACGACTTTAGCGTGTCACTTACCACATTATTAATATTAGTACACAATAAACTGTGATACTGTAAATTGCACAATTATTTTTCTCCACCCACACTTCTTAGTTTTGCCACCAATCCCATTCTCACCAGCCAATCAGAGTAAGGACCGCCCCCACGTGAAACTAGTGCCAAAAATGCAAAGGCGAAAATCTGAAACGTGTGAAAAAATCTGAAGCGAAAAAAAAAAAGCATCGAAAGACAATTTGAATATTGCAAACAAAAAATTTAAAAGCAAAAAAAAAAAAGTCGGAAGCATTTTTGTTCGTTTTTAAAAAAAATGTTCGTATAATATTTTCTTCTGATCTGAGGAATCGGCTGGTTCCATACATCATACTTCTCGTCGGCCCAGTCCATCCAGTGCTGCCGCTTCGGGAATCTTTTGCTTCGATGGCGGAAACGGTTCTTGATGGCAAACTGCACAACAGGCGAGGTTTACGTGATACGTCTGGATTTACACGGAGCGAGTAAGACTTCCAGACGCGCTTCACTCACCCCGATGCATTTACACACGGACCATATGATGTTCCCCTCAGGATCCGTCTTCACGTACATGCCGCTGCCGGCGATGAAGACCACTGAGAACAAGCACCTGTGACTCCTCCTCCTGAGCCACGCCCACACCCCCTTCAGACCCGCCCACTCTTACCCAGTGACACCACCATGAGGGCGGCCGGGACCCCGAAGGCCAGAGGGTAGCACTTCTGCTGCGTGTGGATGCCGCACTCCTGAGCTGAGGAGTAGACAATTCACTCTTAACTACTATATGAATTCTCTTAATTGTCTTACTCTTTTTACTCTTAACTTATATATTAACTTATATATTTACTCCTGAGCTGAGGAGTAGACAATTCACTCTTAACTATATACACTCTATTAAATGTATGACTCTTTTTACTCTTAACTTGTATATTAACTTATATATTTACTACTCTTAACTATATAAATTCCCTTAAATGTATTACTCTTTTTACTCTTAACTTATACATTTACTATATAAGCACCCCGCCTTCATTTTTCACACGCAAAAAAAACATTCTGGCTAAATTAAGTTTCATTTCTCTTAAAAACAAAATGCTAATTTTTCTTTCTTTACATCCCTACCTTGTATCACTTTAATGTCATTTTACTTGAATAATAGATAAATACAATTCTTGTTAAAATACAATTCTTATCGAAATACAAATCTAATAATTCTTAATTCTTCTAGCGATTGGAACTACACCTCCCAGAATTCATTGGGATCCAGGGCATGCACTGCCAAAAATACATTCTTGACAAGCTAAAAAATCGGGAAATTCATATTTTTTTTCTTACACGACAAATTAACCATGTTAGGATGAAGAGTGAGAGATGAATTTGCTTATTTCAGGAAAATTGGACTTGAATTTTCTTGCTTAGAAAGATTAGCTAATTATAGTGATATTTTACATAAATAGAGACATTTTTCAAAGCAGACATCATGTGTTAACACAGAACTTCCTGAGACAAGAAACGTCAAGTGGAACTTTGTTTATTTGAAGAACATAATGTTTGTCAATTTAAGAAACTAGCTACTTTCTTATATTAAAAATAATTATTAAACAAATAACTGTGTAACAAGATTCTTTTGTCTGGTTTTAATCTGTCTTACCAAGTAACATTTTCTCACCCCATTGGCAGATCATTTTACTTGATACATTTTTTTTTTACTCATTTTGCTTTTTATTTTCTTATTTTTTCACGTGGATTTTTCGCATTATGCGCAGAGTAGTGATGGGAAGTTCAATTCTATTAACTGATTCGGATCTTTAATTTTCAAACCGTAAAGTGAACAAATCATTTCGAGTCATTTGTTCATTTCCAGCAGGTGGCGCTGTGAAACACAATGCACACTAGACTACATGGTTTGCTTCAACAAATAATACTGTACATACATTTTCATAAATCTATTCAAATCACGCTAATTCCTAGCGAAACTTTATCTGCGCCCGGCCATATTTGCTTTAACAGCTTGATCGCGGTCACGTGACACGAGTGATCCGTTTGAACCAATCACAAACGAATCGGAGTAATGCTGCTCGATACTATCGTTCATGAATCGTTCACTGAGGAGACTCGTTCATTCCTCGAGTCATATGAAAGATTCGATTCAGACACTGCGTGAAGATAAATAGAGCAAAATATTGTGTTTTCCTTTGCAACAGACCCAGCGTTTTGATTGTGTCTGTTCCTTGTATTTTTAAACTCCTTGCCCGTGTTCTTCATTTTTGACTCTTTTCTTTTTGCAAACTCAGTTTGGACTCGGATGTGGTTTATAGTGTCTGTTTGTTCAAATATGAATGATTGTATTTAGTTATTTTTAATTTAATTTTAATGTTTAATTATCTTACTTCTTCCAGTGTTATTTAGCCACTGTTAATTGTCGGGGCGTGTCTAATGTTTCTTATATCGGAAATTATAAGCCGTTTATAAACAAGTTTTTGAGCGTCGAAAATTCGGAAAAAAAAAGGTAGATTTGCCAAATTTATATTTGCGTGAATATATCGTGGTGAAGGGGCGGAGTTATGAGGTCATACCTCTCAGGATGGGAGTGATGAGCGTGGACAGCAGACTTCCTCCATTGATGCACAGGTAGAAGACGGAGAAGAAGGTGTTGAGCTGTTTGGTCTGTAGGACATGTAGGAGAGAAGCTGTTCAGCGCAGGAGACGTCACCATGGAGACGCGACTCAAACCTGATGCTCCTGAAACTGATCGCCACCGAACGCGGCCACACACGGCTTGATGCCCCCGGTGCCCAGGGCGATGAGAACCAGACCCAGCATGGACATACCCCTGTACACAGAACATCAGGAACCCAGCTTCAACTGACAAAGATCTCATGCACTTCGAAAAGCTGCTCGATCATTACGAAACGTTGTCATCGTCGCTCACAACCTTCAGGCTTCATCACGGTTCTTGTTGATTAGCCTTCACCTTCATCTTTCATGGCCTCCATCAATCACAATCGTTATTGTTCATGATCTTCATCGTTCTTCACTCTTCATGATCTTCCTTGTTCATGATCTTCATCGTTCTTCACTCTTCATGATCTTATATAGCTTGTCCATGATGTCATTCACTCTTGACCATCGTTCGCCATTATCTTTTAATTCGTGATCTTCAACGTTCTTCATGTGTCTTATCCTTCATGATCTTCATTGTTCTTACACATATCTTATCCTTCATGATCTTCATTGTTCTTCACTTATCTTATCCTTCATGATCTTCATTGTTCTTCACTTTTCTTAACCTTAATACTCTTTATCGTTCTTCACTTTTTTATCCTTCATGATCCTCATTGTTCTTCACTTTTCTTAACCTTAATAAACTTCATAGTTCTTCACTTTCTTATCCTTCATAATCTTCATTGTTCTTCACTATTCTTATCCGTCATGATTCTCATTGTTCTTCACTTTTCCTAACTTTCATGATTTTCATCATTCTTCACTTTTCTTAACCTTAATAAATGTAATTGTTCTTCACTTTCTTATTCTTCATGATCTTAATTGTTGTTCACTTTTCTCGTCCTTTGTGATCTTCAACATTCTCTTTATGTGTCTTATTCTTCATGATCTTCATCGTTCTTACACGTATTTTATCCTTCTTCACTTTCTTATTCTTCATAATCTTCATTGTTCTTCACTTTTACTAACCTTCATGATCTTCATCGTTCTTCACTTTTACTAACCTTCATGGTCTTCATTGTTCTTCACTTTTCTCATCCTTCATGATCTTCATTGTTCATGATCTTAATCACTCTTGACCATCATTCTTTATGATCGTTGTCCATGATCTTCATTGTTCACATTTTTAATCCGTGATCTTTATTGATTATGATCCTTATCCTTCATGATCTTCATTGTTCTTCACGTGTCTTAACCTTCATGATCTTCTATTTTCTTCACGTTTCTTATCCTTCATGATCTTCGTTGTTCATGAAACTTTTGACCGACATTCTTCAAGATCTTTTCCTTCATGTTATTCATTGTTCACATTTTTTATCCTTCATGATCTTCATGGTTCATGATCCTCATCACTCATGATCATGGTTCAGGATGCAGACTATTCAAGATCTTCATCACACGTCACACAAATTCGCCACGACCATTTCATTCATGTCCTTCAACACTCTCGACCTTCATCTCTCATGATCTTCATGGTTCAGAAAGTGGCTTGATCGTGATCATGAGGTGTGTATTATCTAAGTAGAACGCAGAAACATCTCAGCAGAAACTCAGAAGAACCTCCCCAGCGTTTTTTTAAATGTTGTGTTAAATACTTTCCCAGCGACATCACCTCCACATCTTTCATGGATCACGTTGTCTTCACGAACACATCTGCATGGGTTTGTCGGTCACTCACGCGTGGAAGCTCAAGTTGTCCGGCGTTCCGTCTCGGTTGGAGTCGGTGATGTCGTGAACGGTGCTGACCGCCATGATGACCTGGCCCACGGCGTACACTATAGACAGGTAGATGATGGTCCTGAGGAAGAGCAGAAGCTCAGCATCACGAGCAAGACCGCTCCTCACAGCAACACCTACTTGAACTTCCCCAGCCAGGAGTCAGCGATGATGGCCCCCAGGATGGGCGTCAGGTAGCACAGCGCCACAAAGGCGTGGTAGATGGAGGTGGCGAGGTCGTCGTCCCAGTGCAGGAAGTAGCGGAAGTAAAGCACCAGCACGGCTGCAGGAGCGAAGAGAAGATCACGACTCAAAAGATCCACTTTTCACACAACGCTTGCTCGCTTACCGTGGTCATTTTGACAACGTTTTGTTTTAGTCCCAAATATATGGAATTAGAATAGTGCCAAAAATATTGAACGTAAATTTCGAAGAAACGAACGAAAATGCTTCACATTTACGTTCGTTTTTTTATTTTCTTTACGTTTTCGTTCAAAACTTTTGTTCGAAACTAAATAGCGAGTACGTATCACGGAGAGTATTCTCACCGTGAATGCATCTGTCAATCACATTCTCACCATCCAATCAGAGAAGGGTCGCCCCCACGTGAATCTTGGGACAAAACTCCAAACGCAAAAAAAAACCAAAAAAAAAAGCGTACAAAAAACCTGAAGCGAAAAAAAAAACGTTTCGAACGAAAGCGTCTGCAAAAAAAAAAAACGAACGAAAAACCTGAAGCGGAAAAAAAAGTTTCGAACGAAAATGTAAAGAAAATAAAAATACGAACGTAAATGTGAAGCATTTTCTTCGAAATTTACGTTCAATATTTTTGCCACTAATCTAATTCCATACAAATAAGTCATCTTAATTTTAGTTTTAGTCCAATTTTAGTCGACTAGATACCACAACATTTTAGTCGACTAAATCACTCTATAGACTTAGTCAACGAAAATATCGGTGCTATATATTCCAAACGTTTACTAAAGTTGCTACGTCTAAGAAATCTTAATACGTAGTTAACTATAAACATATAAAATATATACAAAGGTCTTACTTTTTTGGAAAAATACATTTATGTCGTCTGGATTGTTGGTGTTGACTAAGTGGCTGCGGTTATGACAAGACAAAGAGCAGTGAGCAAGCACATACGCAACAGTGGCCAGGTAAAAAAAACCTCTTTAACGAGGAAAAACGAGTTTAGTCTTTATTCATTGGCAATAAATGTAGTTCTAGTTTTTGTCCCTGAGCGGGAGTTTTTAATATAGTTCTGGTTTAGTTTTCGTCAGGGAAAAAGTGTCGGAAGACGATGATGAAAATATTTCGTCAACAAAATGACACTGCTCTGTTACTATTTCTTGTCTATTGGTGAATATAAAAATAGACTCAGTTAATAACATTCATATAATAATATTCTCATATAATACTCATATAATAATATTCATCTAATATTGTGAAGTATTGTTATTATATCCCCCCGTGAAATAAGCAAAGTTTGCTTTTCTATATTACTGTTTACTCTGTTTATTAAAAAAATTTGGAACACTTTTTTTTCCTCTCATTTTATATTCTATATATTTTATAACTAGATATGCTATTTATATTTTGTCCTATTCAATGTACATTTGTATTTTGTGTGTTCTTTTCCATATATTGCACCAAACGGAGTAGCGTTCTTAATTTCATTGTAACCATATGATGCAATGATAATAAAGGCATTCTATTCTATTCTATTTTATTCTGTTTTAAATAATAATACCTATTCAAGCGTTAGGACACCAACCCGCCGCTAGGTGGCACACTGTCTCACGCGATGCACTGTATCATTACACTGACTGTACACACACTAGTGTTGTCACACTAGAAGTAGCAACTTCGATACAATGCTTAGAAAAGTATCGATACTCAATACCTTTGTAACAATGCTAGAATCCTTTTTTTGCTTAGTTCATTAAGTAAAAAATACATAAGACTGGAACATGAAAATGTGTCCGAATGAGGAATCTCAAGACAATAAAGTGCAAAAATAAATAAAACCGCATTAACTTTTACGTTTTTTTTTCCAGAGAAAAAAAAAAAAACCTTAAATACTCAAACTTAAAACCTTTTTAAAAAGATTACGTTTGTTACTCTAGTCCAAGCCAAATGTGTGTAAGAGTAAAATTGCTTTGAAATGAATATTACACATTTAGAAACACTACTTATAAGTGTTTTTATGGTTAGATCAAGTCTTTTAAAATTAATACGTATTCATCTCCTTTAGGTCTGATAAAATCATGTAATGAACTAGAGTTGAACAGCTGTATTAATATAAACTGAATTAGATTAGGGATTTAATGAAACATCATCATTGATCAGACACATAGACATCTACTGCAGCGATTCTCAACCATTAGGCCGCGGCCCATAACTGAGCGCCACCTAGAGGGCCGCGAGAATAGTTTTTTCCCGCGATCGCGGGCCGCAAAGTCCGCGGAACAACAATGAGCTCCCCACCACTAGATGGCGCTGAGGTGTCAACACGCTCCAATAAGCAGCAGTCAGTAGCGGCAGACTTTTGACTGAAGGTGGAGGACGTTCTTAAAACGAACAAATGAAGATAAAAGACTTCAATTCGTTTATATTAATGGCAAAAATATCAAACTTGACATCTTCGTTTTTCACTTGCAATTTTTACATTTTTTTAGAAAATTAAGGAAAAATCTGAAAGGAAAGAAAATAAAGCTTTCTACTAAAAAGTGAAGATAGCAAGTGAAGAAAATGTAAAAAGGAAACGAAAATATAGCCAAAAAATCTTAACATTTGTCTTGTAATAGACAATAAATGTTGTTACTTTTTCCTACTAGCTTAGAATTAAGTGTGAACGATTACTTTGTCTTAATTTAGTGTAAATATCGTCAAAATTAGTCCTATTTTCTTGAAATAAGCATTTTTTTAAAAATAGAAATTATGTTTGACACAGAAATGTCTGAAACAAGAACTGTAAAGTGAAATTTTAATAGCACGATGTTTCTCAATTTAAGAAGCTACTATTATATTAAAGCCAATTAGAACAAGAACTGAAATGCAGAAACAAATCTACTCTGTAACAAGATTATTTGTCTTGTTTTAGGCTGTTACCAAGTACATTTTTAACCCGATTGGCAGATCATTTTATTTGATTTAAGTTTTGTTTTCTCATTTTGTTTTTTTTTTTCATGTAGATTTTTTGCATTTTGGTTTTGTCTGCCACTGTAGACACATTTTAATTATGTAACCTGATTTTTTATTTAAATGCATTTTTATTACTACTGAATTTAAATTTAATTTATATACATTTCATGTGTTTTTTTTAAGTATACATATATATTTTAGATTAGTAATAAGTAAGCAAGAGCAAGTATAAGTAATAAAAGCAACTCCCTTATTCAGTGTTGTATGTGCAGGATTACAGCTTTCCTGATGATCTTGGTGTATCATATTATTTATTTATCTAAATAGTTCTTAAATAGTTAATATTTATCTTAATAGTTATTCAATTCAACAAATCATGATTTGGATTGGCTGAAATAATGTGTGTTTTAATGGGCCGCGGGACACTTTGATTTGGACAATTTGGGCCCCGAGGTCAAAAAGGTTGAGAACCCCTGGTCTACTGTAAATACTAGTGCAGACGTACTTCACACCATCACTCAGATTATAGGGTTAATTCTCACTCTTAATTCTTATTCTTAAGCACAAATAGTATCTATACTTTTGGACCTTTTGATACTGAATCGAAATATTGGTATTTTTGACAACACTAATACACAGTATTATGGTGTTTTTGGTGCACCACTTTCACACTAATATAAAAAAGTCTGACATTAGGATGAAAAAAAAAAAACTCTCAGAAGAAAAGCTTTTGGGACTTTTAAAGAGTTTTGAAGTAAAGACGACTCCATCTGCCCCGGCAAACACACACGTACCTCTCATGCCATAGTAGGAGAACCTCTCGCAGAACTCGTTCACCACGATGAAGAAGATGCTGATGGGGTAACCACAGCACTCGGCCGTCTGCACACACACACACACACACACACACACACACACACACACACACACTACATCAATAACTACACAAAAACAACTGGCCTATCGACAGCACACAATTAAAACAAGATTTTATAGTATTATCTTAAAATTGAAATGTTATTTTTTTTTAAATGGAAGTTAAATCACACATTTTAGTATTTGCAACATTCTGCACCCAATGTGTATTATTTTATAAGCTATAACATGTTCTCAAAAGAAAACATCAAACAAAGCATGAAGTCATTTAATGTGATAATTGTCTATGTAGGATTGTATAAACACTGATAGTCACCATATAAACAGACCATTAATAATTAGTCATAAATGTAAACACTATAATTACAGTCTTTTAATGTCATGTAATATGTGCGTATTTTAATGTAATAATAGTTTATGTAGGATTGTATACACACTGACAGTCACAGAACATATAAACACATCATTAATAATTAAGTCATATATATAAACTCTATAATTTAATGTAATGTAAAATGTACGTATTGGAATGTAATAAGAGTTTATGCAGGATTGTATACACACTGACAGTCACAGAACACATAAACACATCATAAAATATATCATTGTCATAAATATAAACACTATAATTACACAGTCTAAAAACACATTTTTAAATAACGACTAATAGCTTGTTTTTTTTTTGTGCTCTCACCTTTTTCTTAACTTTCTTTTTCTCGTCCATGTTGTCACCTGTAAACATGTCAAATAAAAATGTCAATTTTTGTAACATTTATATTTTAATATACTGTATATATGAATATATATATATATAGATGTGTGTGTGTGTGTGTGTGTGTGTGTGT
>CM051494.1:33312891-33331989 GCA_028031935.1 Paedocypris micromegethes | reverse complement strand
AGAGAGAGAGAGAGAGAGAGAGAGAGGTAAAGTCAGTCAGCGTCAGTGTCTCTCGCCCTCAGACCTGCACGGAGACGCTGCCCTGGAGCTTGAGCTGCAGCTGGATCATGTCCACGTCTCCGCCCGAGCACAGCTGTCGGATCTCCAGCACCTTGCGGCTCATCTCGTCGATGGCCACCTCGATGGGGTTGAGGTCCACGTGCTGCTGGTACATCACGGCTATGCGCTTCTTCACGTACGGGAAGCTGTGAGTGGCTGAGGAACCATCCAGCACCACGTTGAGGTTTCTCACTCTACATCACTTCACTTTACTTTACTCACTGGTCAGGATGGTCCTGCGCTTGCACTGCTCCTCCACGCCGCCTTGCTTCTTGCCCGACACGGTGAAGGGCGTCTCGAAGACGAAGCGCCGGACGTTGTGGCTCTTCTCAAAGTCTGTTCTCCGCTCCAGCAGCTCCTTCTCCTCCAGGAACGGCGTCACGTGAGTCACCTGCACGTACGCCAACTTGCCGTCCAGGTCTTTCGGATTGATCTGCATCAGAAGAAGCACTTCATCTCAATCTGACACTTCATCTCAATCACTTACACGTCATCCCAATCTGACACATCTTCTCAATCTGACACATTGTCTCAATATAAAACTAGACCTTCCAGTGCTTTAACCAGTAGACAGTTGGGTGCAGTTTGTAAATAAATAAGACATGAATGACGTGGAGATGAACATCAGCTGCTCGCTCTCTTCTTCATACACACAGTGATTGTTGCTAAGTGAACTTCATCCTAAATCTGATCAGAGAAAGATTCAGATGTAGGAGCGCCAGCTTCACGTGGTCTGTGGTTCTTCTCTTAACCTCGATAACACCAGGAGAACACGCGTGAGGTAACCTGGACCACGCGGGACATGGCTCTAACCTTGCCGGAATCCTGGATGATCTTGACGTTCTCGGCTCCAAACTTCTCGGAGTACAGCTTCAGGAGCCTCTGCGAGATCTCGGAGAGCGGCGTGAACTTGGGCTCCTTGTAGATGTATTCCTTCCCATCTTCATCCTCAAAGAAGCCCTGGAAGCATTTCAGTCATGACACGCCTACACTGACGTGAAGATCACACACACATCTCAGAACACAGAAGACCAGCTCACGGAATCTTCTTTTGTGTTCCTGGCCTTTGTTCCCCGTGACTTGCTCACTGGTTATAGTCATGAATCTACCTCGATAAAGGAGCCTTCACAGCGTCAATGGATTTTGCTAGGTTTGATTTATTGATTTAAATAAAATAAAATGACTAAAAATAATATACCCTATTTATGTGAATTGATGCCCCTCCCCTTGATTTTTCAGGCACAGAATAAAAGTTGTATTACTTTATATTTTGTCAATTGCATTTTTCTCGTGTTCTTGTATCTTGTGTTATTTTTTAAACTGTTTCTTGGCAATCTGAATTTTGGACCATATATTCATATATTGTAGTTATTTATGTTAGTCCAGTGTGTACAAATTACCGTCTCATCTTTTCTCTCTCAGCACCATTATCTCTTCAAAACTTTGATACAATGACAATAAAGGCATTCAATTCTATTCTATTCTATTCTATCCTACTCTATTCTATTCTATTCTATTCTATTCTAATAGAGTGTATCTCCAGTAGGGGGTGCAGTGATTCCACTTGCCATGCCCATATATGGACGTATTCCGGTTTTCAAATCAAAATTTTATTTGTCACATACAAATTATACGTGGTACAACATGCAGTGAAATGTGTTTTTGATTGTTCCAGCATTTAAACATTGGGATGGGGGAAGGTACAGCAAAATGTGCAAAAGGAAATACAATAAAATCTGAAATTTGAATAAAACATTTTCACGATCGCATAAGTGCTGATTTCACAATTGCAAACTAATTTTTTTGCTCCTGACATGAAAAATGGAAAAAAGGGCGCTTATATTTACGTAAATGAACTATGCAAATATAAGCACCACCCCCAAGTTTTTGAGCTTCAAAAACGAGAAAAAAAGTATTCTTTTATTTGCGTAAAGTGTTCACACTGACACACTGAAGTCAGGGTCAGTAGATTTGTGACAGAAATGCGGGTCATTTCACGGGGCAACAAACCTGATAAATCATAGCGAGTGTTGCAGTTATTCTAAACACGATTTATTGACGGAACTTTTGAACAATTTAATTCCCACTGGCCGTGCCCTTTTGAAGACATTTCAGTTTCTGTTTTTCCGTGCTTAGAGGAGACGTTATGCGTTGGGTTAGTACAGTGCTTAATATTTTGCAATATGGCCGCCAAGCTTTGCTTCAGTTTTACTTTTAAACTGACTCTTTTTCCAAATTTTGAACACAAATTTTGAATTTTTGAACACAACATTTTTCACAATTTTGGAAATGTTTTTCTTTTGAGACTCTTTATATGGAATCAGATTAGTGCCAAAAATATCGAACAAAAAATTGCTTCACATTTACGTTTGTTTTTTTTTCTTTTTCTTTACGTTTTAGGTTTAGGTAACGTGTTAGGTTTTTCGTTCGTTTTTTTTTTTTTTTGCCGTTTGGAGTTTTGTCCCAAGATTCATGTGGGGCGGCCCTTCTCTGATTGGATGTGTTTCAGCGCTCGCTAAACTCCTCCCCCTCTTCCAGTCGATCATATTCTCACCGTGAATGCAGCTGTCAATCACATTCTCACCATCCAATCAGAGAAGGGCCGCCCCCACGGGGCAAAAAAAATGCGAACGAAAAACCTGATCGAAGTTTCCAACGAAAACGTATGCAAAAAAAAAAGTGAAGCATTTTCGTTCGAAATTTACGTTCAATATTTTTGGCACGAATCTGATTCCATATCTTTTGAGACTTTTCACCAAATTCGCATAGCGGCTTTGCTTTGGTCTGGGACTGAGAAAAGCGCTATATAGATGAACTTGAACTTGAATGTTAAAGCACACGGGAAGGGTGTGTCCAGTAGGGGGTCACACACACACACACACACACAGACTCACCGCCGCCTTCATCCAGAAACAATAAAAGAGAAAGAAACAGACGCTGATGCGGATGAGGAGGAGGAGGAGGAGCGGTGGTGATGAAGACTCACCTGACCGAAGAAAGCCACCCTGAAGTAGGTGCCCAGCAGGCGCCGGCCCGAGTGCATGACCTCCGTGACCTTGCTGTAGGCCCGGTGCAGCGTGTCGTAAAGGTGAGACAGTTTCTGCACAGAAGAGGCGACTGAATACACAGTGTGTGACGCTTTAGATCACATGTGTCCAGGGGTGTAAGGTACTTGAGTAAATGTACTTGGTTACTTCACACTAAGTATGTTTTTGGCTACTTCGTACTTGCACTGAGTATCAAAAATAGAAGCAACTTTTACTCTCTACTCCACTGCATTAGTGATTGAGTAGCAGTACTTTTCACTCCACTACATTTGAACACTTATCGTTACTCGTTACATTGTAATTGTGCGCGACAGTCCGGAATCGATTTATACCGCGGTTAATTTCTTGGGCGGACGAGGTGAATATCGCCATCTTTAGGCTGCTGAAGGTAATGGAGGCTATTTGTGAATTAGAAACCACAAGAACGCGAATTAGGGGCGTAAAAATGTGTTTTACAAATGTTATTATATAATATATAACTTTATATAATACATATAATATATAATTTACTAATCAGATGAATCATTTTATTTTATATCTACTTGCAAATTCTGTTTCTGTCTTGGAAAATAATAGTTTGTTTTCACATTTCTTTTTTTTTGGGCCTATATTGAGCACGAATAAAAACACTTCTTAATACTTAAGTTCTTTTCAAATTGGATACTTTGCTACTTTGACTCGAGTCTTTTTGAAATTGGTGACTTGTTACTTGTATTGGAGTCATTTTTACAGAAAATATCTGTACTTTTACTCAAGTATGGCTGTCCGCTACTCTTTACACCCCTGCATGTGTCAAACTCAAGGCCCAGGGGCCAGATGTGGCCCGCCTTGTCACTGTATGTGGCCCGTGAGAGCTTAAAAGTTTTAAAATAAATACCAAACACTAAATTAAGAGCGTGCGTTCACCAAAAGCTACATTTCCCACAATGCCTTTCGACTACGGTAGCCGCGGCAGTGTTTCCACAGCTTCATGTTATTTTTCTTTGTTCACTTGAACAGTTTGATCCTTCATTAATGGAGTTATGTGGGTTTTCACAAGCTGACAACATTTAAAAACATTTATGTTCATCTTTTACCTTTTAAAAGATAATGAATACGATTTATGTAACAAGCAAACATAGGTTTTCTACGCAACTGCGATTGTCACGTGATTAAGTTATGATAAATAATGAGTCTGTGGGACACCTGGCCATTTCAGGACCAGGGACAGTGATGGCAGATGCTGCAGTATCTCACAGTTGTTTCACATTAAAGAGTAGTTACATTAATTTTACATTACATTTGATTACATATAGTTACATTACGATACAATTAGAAAAAAAACGAGTGCTTATATTTACGGAAATACAGATTAAAAAAAAAAAATTACCGTATTTACACAAATAAGTGTATGTCTTTACCTCGAAGTCTCTGCGCTTCTCGTAGATGGGAATGATGAGCTTGTAGATGTCGGAGATCAGCTCGTAAAGCTCGGCTTTCCACAGTCCGTCTGCGCATTCCTCCGACAGCTCCACTAGAACGTCCTGGAAGAGGAAACAATCTACAATGATACGTGTATATTTTGCACCATGAAGCACATTTTTAACGTTTTTAATGCCGTTTTTTGCAGAATGTGAACATTTATAACAAGTGTACTTTTGAGAGCACATTTTTATATCTTTTAATGTTTTTTGCAGCATGTTAATATTTATACATATATTGTATAATATTGACAGGATACATTTTTTTGGGAGAACATAATATGTTAGGTTATTTAAAATGAGTTTATTCTGGATTAGATTAAATATGCTTTTTTTTAGTTTAGTTCTTTAAGTGCATTTAGCTTTAGCGTAGTTTACTAAACTTTATCCAGAGTGTGTGTGTGTGTGTGTGTGTGTGTGTGTGAGGGACTGAAGGAGAATCACCTCGTTGAAGTGAACGTCCTGCATCCCCACGTCTTCCATCATGGAAGCCTCTTCGTCGATGTTGGGCGTGACCACTCGGAAGGCGGAGCAGCCCTGTTTGAACATGCCTGAGGACACACACACACACACACACACACACATCAAGCTAATCATTCACAGTGATTGGAACATTATCAGAGCTGCGGGAGAATAGAATCTGAGAGGAAGCGCTAAAAAACACCAGCATCTGATTAAACTGCTTATCAAAACAATGTAAGCTGATACTGTATCTACTGTACACGACATGGCGGATGTAAAATAACAAATAATAAATCAATAAATCTGACTGACTTGTATTTATTACACACACACACACACACACACACACACACACACACACACACACACACGTGTTTACCACGGCAAAATGTGTTTAGCATGCATTAAATATATGTGCATTATTATTGATAATATATTAGTAACAAGACTTAATATGTAAATTATTAAAACATTGTAATACTATAATTATCAAAGTATTTAATGTGAATAAATAATGTATTAATATATTAAAATGTATTTAGAATGCATTATTATTGATAATATATTCATAACAAGACTTAATATATAATGTATTAAAACATTACACTTCAATAATTTTCAAAATATTTTATAAATAAATAAATAACGTACTAATATACCATAATGTATTTAGCATGCATTAAATATGTGTGAATTATTCTTGATAATAAATTAAGGACAAGACGCAATATTTATATTACTAATGCACTACAAAACTATAATTATCAATAGATTTGATTTTCTTTTTGGATAATTTGTTAATAACAAAACTTAATATATAAATTACTAATTCATTCTAATGCTATAATCATCATTTATTTATTAACCTAATTAATGTAAATAAATAATGTATTAATATATTACAGAACCTGTGATATATTATTACATTAGTCATTAATATATTATAATATTTAACTGCTTTTAATTTTATGAAACATTTTTTTTTTAACTGTACTTTATGGGCTACTATAATAAGACGTATACATAATAATGAAACATTGAAGTATTTTCGGATTGAACATGCATTTGTTTTCAAGATTCTATAGTGTCACCTGTACTATAATAACGGGTTCATATAGTATTACAGTGCAGAATAATACAAAGGTCGAACGTACATTAAAAAGCGCAACAGAAAAGATGCAGCGCAAGATGAAACACCTTAATATCTACTGCCCATACCATTAATAAACAATGTTCCGAGCAACGTATGCGAGTATGTGGCAGAATATTAACTTTTTACTGTGTAGGTGTCAACAGATAAAACCGATGATGACGCCTGTCACAACACAGTCCGTAAACATGAGCGAAGTGTGTGCGGCTTCACCTTTCCTCCGCAGATACTCGGCCACCAGCGCCGCGACGTGCACGTAACACATGGCCGCCTGCGCACATCACACGAGGGGGCGTCACACGTGGCGAGAGATAAGAGATAAGAGCGGCGGCACCTCAGACAGGTCTGCGTTCTTCACGTGGATGCGCGCCATGCTGTCCAGCCAGGTCTTGCGCAGCTCGGGCGTGCTGGCGTAGGACTTGGCCAGGCTGTACTGCAGGTCCACCAGCATCTCCGGGTCCCGCTCGTGCTCCTTCATTTGAGCCGTGGCCATCAGCACCGTCCGGATCTTCTTGGTCAGGTCCTTCACGTCTGACGGGAACGCCGTGTTCTGGAGGAGAACGTCAGCGCCCGTCACACACAAACCTGCTTGTGGTTTCTGAAAATACACCAAATCTAACCCTAACCATAACCCCTATCCTAATCCTTAACCCAAACGCCTAACCCTTAACCCTAACCGTAACCCCTATCCTAATCCTTAACCCAAACGCCTAACCCTTAACCCTAACCGCAACCCCTATCCTAATCCTTAACCCAAACGCCTAACCCTTAACCCTAACCCCTATTCTAATCCTTAACCCAAACACCTAACCCTTAACCCTAACCCCTATCCTAATCCTTAACCCAAACGCCTAACCCTTAACCCTAACCGTAACCCCTATCCTAATCCTTAACCCAAACGCCTAACCCTTAACCCTAACCGTAACCCCTATCCTAATCCTTAACCCAAACACATAACCCTTAACCGTAACCCCTAACCCTATCCTTAATCCAAACCCTTAACCCTATCCTTAATCCTTAACCCAAACCCGTAACCCTTAACCCTTAACCCGTAACCCTATCATTAATTCGCAACCCAAACACCTAACCCTTATCCCTAACCCCTAACCCTATCCTTAACCCAAACCTGTAACCCTTAACCCTAACCCCTAACCCTATTCTTAATTCAAACACCTAACCCTTAACCATAACCCCTATCCTAATCCTTAACCCAAACACCTAACCCTTAACCCTTAACCCTAACCCTATCCTTAATCCTTAATTCAAGCCCAAACCCGTAACCCTTAACCATAACCCTATCCTTAATTCAAACCCGTAACCCAGGGGTGCCCATACTTTTTGATTCACGGGCCACATTGGGTTCTAACATTTGACAAAGGGGCCGGACCGGGCTCGGGGAAAAAAATACACATTTTAGGTTATACACATTTTTGTATATAATTTAGTATTTAACATTAAATAGTGTTTATTTCTATTTAAAAATGAGAAAAAAAAAACGGATATAATTCTAAAATGCAAATAAAGTGATTTAGCATTTGAACTGCTTTTTAAAATGTGTTAATAAATAAAGCTATAAAAACCTTCATAATGGAACATTGATAAAAAATATATGATTTTGATTTAATGTTTTACAAGCTCGGGTGGGCGTGGTGAAACAAATCGTATTCGTTCGAGATCACATGGTGTGTTCACGCGCTGAACCGCTCCGAGAGCGTTTGAAAGAGTTAAACGAGGCAAAAGAACCGAATCTATGAAAAGAGCCGAACTTCCCATCACTATAATGAAGACCTTCTGTGCAAAAACACTGCTGGTGCTGTGACGGACCAAACGGATTGGTCGAATTTGCGGTAAATTTGCGGTGATTGGATGAAATTGCACTGTCGCAAATAAATCGCGGGGTTTCGCTGAATTTGCGTGAATTGGCGCGATCGCGAATCCTGGAGGGACTGAACACTGGCCGCGGGCCGGATTACATTCATTTAATGAATCAAGTCACGGGCCGGTCAAAATCCAATCCAAACCTGTAACCCTATCCTTAATCCTTAACCCAAACCCCTAACCCTATCCTTAACCCAAACTCGTAACCCTTAACCCTAACCCCTAACCCTATCCTTAGTTCAAACCCTTAACCCTTCACCCTATCCTTAATTCTTCACCCAAACTGTAACCCTTAACCCTTATCCCCTAACCCTATCCTTAATCTATATACTCGATCCAAACCCGTAACACTTAACACTTAACCCTATCCTTAATCCTTAACTCAAAACCTTAACCCTAACCCTAGTCTTAATCCAAACCCGTAACCCTTAACCCTATCCTTAATCCTTAATCCAAACCCGTAACCCGTAACCCGTAACCCGTAACCCGTAACCTGTAACCCTAACCCTAAAACCTTAAATCTTAACCCTTAAACATAATCCCTAACCCTATCCTAACCCACAACCCTTGACCCTAACCTTTAACCCTATCCTTTATTGTTCATGATTGTTCCTGACTTGAAATATGGAATTGTATATGTATATATCAAATATAAGCACCCCGAATAAATGAATGTATATTTAGACCACCTTAAATTGGAAAAAAATGGTTCTTGTATTTGTGTAAATTTGTAGTAAATTTGATTACAGCCATTCATGCTCAAATCACTTATTATATGAAGTGACACGGTAGAGAACAACGTGAGAACGACAAATTAACAGAGGAGTGTGTGTGTGTGACAGGAAGCTGACTTTAATGGTGCGGTCACTGTTGGCACAGTTGTTGATGATGGAGAGCGACTGCTGGAACCTCGTCCCTCCGATTCCGATGACATCAGCGATCAGCTGACTGACTCCGATCACCACCTGCGGACAGACACAGGGTGGCGCTCTTCTGTCAGCGGAGGGCGTGGCCCGCTCTGCTCACCTGCAGGTGTGTGCGCACGAAGGAGCGGCGTCCCGTGTAGTCGAAGTTGCTCTTCATCAGGAAGTAGAGGAGGTGCGCGGCGTCGCTGCGGATGGAGCTCAGCTTGGAGTTGCAGCACTTGAGGATCTCGTAGCAGAAGGAGGCGCACATGTCGGCACGGCCCTCGAAGAACGTGCAGGGGAACTGAGAAGAAGAGCCCACTCAGCCTCTCCGGCCAGCTTAGAATACCGCAAATCTCCAAAAGCCACAAACCAGGACGATCGTTTGCATATTTAGCACCAAAACTATGGAATGGTCCGCCTAGCACGACCTGAGACTCAGAAACAGTCAGCAAACTTCAAACTAGACTGAAGACGCCTCTCTTCAAGGAAACATTTACTCACCTGTAACTATAACATCTAATAACTGATTACAGTGTTCCCTCGCTACTTCGCGGTTCGACTATCGCGGATTCACTGTTTGGCGGATTTTTTTTTTATTTCATATATTCGGGGATTCATTTTTTCCCGACCGTATCTCGGCGGAGAATGCTCGCAGTGGCTCAAGACGGAGATGCGACGCGGGCTGCTGGGACACGCCGCCGGTATCTGCGCCGCACGCGCGCTCCAGCCCGGTTCTCCCGTTCACACCCTTTGAAAATGATTATCTCCGCGGGGACGACGCGTGCGGCGGGGAGATTGTTAACATTACGTACTTTAATAAAGAATACTACTTGAAAAAGGTGTTTTAAAAGTCTGAATAAGTGTTAAATAAATATGTAAATGTTGTTCCTCCACTTCGCGGAAATTCACCTATCGCGGTCGGGCTTGGAACGTATCTACCGCGATAAAAGAGGGATTACTGTATAACCGTAAAGAAAGGCTGCATAGTGTAGTGTCCGGAACCGAAACACACCTGCACCTAAGAGTGTCAAAATCTTTAATTATGGCACTATATCAATCTTCGCAACTGTCAGCGCGCTGATCTCGCTGCCGCCGCACACATACACACACACTCACACACACACACACTCACCTTGTAGATGAACGTGCGAAGCGAAGTGAAGACGTGCTTCAGCGCCGCCTCTGACTGACTGATGTGCAGGAAGCACAGGTGAACGGAAAACACTCTCTTCATCAGGGGATTGTGACCATGATCCAAACTCAGCTGAGTCTGAGACACATACACACACACACACACACACACACACACACAGTTTTTGATAAGCAAGGTAAAGCCCCAGTGGCTCAGTACAAGTGATGACGATGGGTGGTGAAAATGATAGTGAAGACGGTGATGATGGAGATAATGGTTTTGATGCTGATGATAGTGATAATGGTTATGATGGTGAAAATGGTGGTGATAATGGTGATGAGGGTGATAATGGTGATGAGGGTGATAATGGTGATGATGGTGTTTGGGATAATGGTTATGATGGTGATAATGGTGGTGATGATGATGATGATGATGATGATGATGATGATGATGGTGATAATGTTGATGATGATAATGGTGATGATGGTGTTTGGGATAATGGTTATGATGGTGATAATGATGGTGATGATGATGGTGATGATGGTGATAATGGTAATGATGGTGATGGTGATAATGGTAATGATGATGATGGTAGTGATGAGGGTTATAATGGTAATCATGGTGATGGTGATAATGGTGATGTCAGTGATAAGGGTGATAATGGTGGTGATGATGATGATGATGGTGGTGGTGGTGGTGAATATGGTGATGATGGTGATAATGGTGATGACGGTGATGTGATGATAATGGGGATGATGATAATGATGGTGATAATGGTAATGATGATGGTGATAATGGTTATGATGGTAATGATGGTGGTGGTGGTGGTGTGATAATGATGATGATCATGGTGGTTGTGATAATGGTAATGATGCTGATGTTGATAATGGAAATGATGATGGTGGTGGTGGTGGTGGTGATCATGGTGATGATGATGGTGGTGATGGTCATGATCATAATGGTGGTGATGATGATGGTGATGATGGTGATAATGGTGATGAGGGTGATAATGGTGATGCTGGAGATGATGGTGAGCACCTTGAAGCCCATGATGAAGATGCTGAGTGTGTCCAGGACGGTGAGACAGACTTCTGTCGCTGTGTTTCCCTCCAGCAGAGACTGAGACAGCACGTCCGCGTCCGACAGGCTGTACGCTGATACACACACACACACACACACACACACACGCACACAGCTTTTCAGTCATTCCCAAACTGACGTTCATAGAAAAGTTACATTTAATAACAATGAAATTCATGACACCCGGTGGTGGAGAAAGGTGCTGCAGGTGGAGTTTGAGGACACCGAGACCGTTTGTGGAATGATGCAATGCTCAGCTTGTGTGTGACTCACTGTGGCTGTGTGTGTGTGTGTGTGTGTGTGTGTGTGTGTGTGTGTGTGTGTGTGTGTGTGTGTGTGTGTGTGTGTGTGTGACTCACTGTGGCTGTAGGTGTGTGTGTGTGTGTTCTCCAGGCTGTTGATCTGCTGCAGACGCGTGTGTGTGACTCCCGTCCTGCTGCGGGACACGGGGAGCGTCTGAGCGCGTCTGTCCTGAGTGACCGGCGCTGACCCGTCCAGAGTCCTGACCGCACACACACACACACACACACACGGTGGACAAAACGCTCCACAAGCAAGAGAGAAGCCTCACCTGGCGATGTGCCGCTTCCCCTGATATCTGAACTGATGAAGACACAGTCTAAAAGAGAAGAGAAGTGTGAGAAGAGGGTGTGTGTGTCTGTGTGTGTGTGTGTGTGTGTGCAGTGCTGTCAAAAGTAGTCACTTTCGTTACTTCGTTAGAAGTAGAGATACTAGAGTTAAAAAGTACTTCTGTGAAAGTAAAAGTAAAATGCCAAATGTTCTACTAAAGTAAAAGTAGCGTTACTAATACTGATAAAACTTCTTTTAAGTATAAAAGTAAAAGTAATGCGAGGAACAAAATAGCATAACATATATATATACAGACGTGGACAAAATTGTTGGCACCCCTGAAATTTTTCCAAAAAATCAAGTATTTCTCACAGAAAAGTATTACATTAACACTTGTTTTGCTATTTACATGTTTATTCCATTTGTGCGTATTGGAACAAAACAAAAAAGGAGGGGAAAAAAAGCAAATGTAACATAATGGCACACAAAACTGCAAAAATGGCCTGGACAAAATTGTTGGCACCCTTAAATTAATATTTGGTTGCACACCCTTTGGAAAAAAGAACTGAAATCAGTCGCTTCCTATAAGCATCAATGAGCTTCATACACCTCTCACGAGGAATTTTGGGCCACTCTTTCTTTGCAAACTGCTCCAAGGTCTCTCATTATGGAAGGGTGCATTTTCCAACAGCCACCCAGCTTCCTGACACTGGGCCCTACATTACGACCCAAAATCTTTTGGTAATCCCCAGATTTCATGATACCTTGCACACAGTCAAGACACCCAGTGCCAGAGGCAGCAAAACAACCCCAAACATCTTAGAACCTCCATCATATTTCACTGTAGGTACTGTGTTCTTTTCTTTCCGTTTTCGGTAAACAGTAGAATGATGTGCTTTACTAAATAGCTCCATCTTGGTCTCATCTGTCCACAAGACGTTTTCCCAGAAGGATTTTGGCTTACTCAAGTGCATTTTGGCAAACTGTAGTCGTGCTTTCTTATGTCTCTTTGTCAGAAGTGGGGTCCTCCTGGGTCTCCTGCCGTAGCGCTTCATTTCATTTAAATGTTGACGGATAGTTGGCGCTGACACTGATGCACCCTGAGCCTTCACGACAGCTTGAATGTTTTTGGAAGATGTTTGGGGCTGTTTATCCACCATCCGGACTATCCTGCGTTGCAACCTTTTATCAGTTTTTCTCTTCCGACCACGGCCAGGGAGATTAGCTACAGTGCCATGGGTTGCAAACTTCTTGATAATGTTGCGCACTGTGAACAAAGGCAAATCTAGATTTCTGGAGATAGACTTGTAACCTTCAGACCGCTGATATTTTTCCACAACTTTGGTTCTCAAGTCCTCAGACAGTTCCGTTCTCCTCTTTCTGTTGTCCATGCTTAGGGTGGCACACACAGACACACAATGCAAAGACTAAGTCAATTTTTCTCCTTTTAATCTGCTTTCAGGTGTGATTTTTATAATGCTCACACCTGTTACTTGCCCCAGAGGAGTTTAAAGGAGCATCACATGCTCCAAACAATGTTATTTATCCACAATTTTCAAAGGGTGCCAACAATTTTGTCCAGGACATTTTTGGAGTTTTGTGTGCCATTATTTTAAATTTGCTTTTTTTTCCCTCCTTTTTTGTTTTGTTCCAATACACACAAATGGAATAAACATGTATATAGCAAAACAAGTGTTAATGTAATACTTTTCTGTGAGAAATACTTGATTTTTTAGAACATTTTCAGGGGTGCCAACAATTTTGTCCACGTCGGTATATATATATATATATATTGTTCTACTAAATAGTTGTAATTATATTGAAAATTAATGCATTTTATTACAAAGTTTCTGTGCAATCTGCCTCAAGACTCTAAATCAAACAGGCTTCTCTGAGGCTGAAAAATCTAACTTGTAAACTTGTAACTGTCACGATCCTCGAAGGAGACAGGAGCCGGAGATCGTGGAAACATAAAACACTACTTTTACTAATAAAACAAAGACGATAACACACAAAACCCAGGAGAACTCGGGAGCAAACTAAAGACACGCAAGCATGACAACCACATTGACCGACACGGACAAAGAGACAGGGGAGACTTAAATACAGCATATAAACGAGGACTAACACACAACCGGTGAGACGGGAACCACGTGACTACACACATCACAGGAAACACTAGGAACAAGGGCACATGGGTAACGTAGTCCAACATGGAACGACGACAAAACGGTGACGAGCTGACCCGCTCGTAACAGTAACAAAATAGATTCTTTTGAAATACATGTTAATGACCTAAATATGAACTCTTATGTTCGAAAATCTAGCTTCAGCATTACATTATCTCCTTTATATCTAGTATAAGATAAATAATATCTCTCAAAGTCTAACAAAGATACTAACTGAAATGTTTATCAGTGTTCACGTGAGCTTTTGTGCGCTTTGAGACAGTTTAAACTGTGAAAAGCGTCTTACAGATGCTCAGAACTTGAGCTTGAGCTTTACACACGGTCACTGCGCCTCACACATGTCCCGACTGGGACGATATGGTGAACATTCGTTTGCCGTTTTACCCGCATTTCCGCGTCTGTTGTAACGGTGTTGGTGTGTGTGTGCGTGCCTCCGTGCAGTTTGTGCTCTAATCGTATTGACACTAATGGAATCCATAAAGCCGCCTCTCCTCTCCTCTCCGTCATTCTTTCGCCGACAAAGCGCGATGCGCAGGTGTGATGGACCGCACGCAAACCAATATGATGTCGGGATGATACGTGTTTATACGTCCCATCCAACCACAATCATTTACTGGCGTGATTTGTCCGGATGTTTTTTTTATATCGATTCAACACGGAAATAAATCGGTAACGCGGCTGGTTTTGAAGAAGTAACGAATAGAAAGTACCGATATTTGCTTAAAAAAATAAGAAGTAGAAGTAGAAAGTAAGCGGAAAAATGAATACTCTAGAGAAGTAAAAGTAAGCCTAATTTCTACTTTACTAAGTAATACTTCTTGGTTACTTGACACATCTGTGTGTGTGTGTGACGGCGACACTCACTCCAGCAAGCTGAAGAAGTTCATCAGGTCCGCGGCCGAAGCTTTGTTCCAGTAGTTGAAGAGAGCGTCTGACACACACACGCACACACAAACACACACATGAGAAACACACACACACACACACACACACACACATGAGAAATACACACACACACACACACCTTCAGACATGCTCTTCAACACCTGCAGGAAGCACATCAGCAAGTTCCTCACTTCTGATTGGTCCAGCTTGTCACCGCGCAGCAGGGCGCCGCCCAGAATCCCGGCGACGTGACACTGAGTAAGAAACAGCGGCGAATAATTAATTAAATAATAATAATTATTACTGTACTATGACTTTAACTGTGCATGACTTGTGCTAAAACAAAAGGCTGTATTGTTGTATTAATTGCAAAAAATACCAAACTGGTCTGATCTGGAAATAACAAATCTCAAATCTCTTCCAAAAAAGTAGGAGTTTTTTGACTCCTTGCTCTGATTGGTCAAAATGAACCAATCACAAAGCAGATTCCCGCCCTCGCCCTCGCCGTCCCCACCCACCACGATGGCTTCTCAAACTAAAATCGCTTGAAAGATTTTGCTTTTTTTTTTACATAGTTTGTACATAGTTTTACATAGTTCTTTACATGTTGTATGTAACATAATACAGACTAAATATACATTGTAAAATATATTATTAATATATTATAAGCATAAACTATGAAAAAAAAATTAAACTTTGACTCGACGAATTTTAGTTTGACCTTTGGCGGACGTTTATAACGATCCAGTTAATAACGACACAGCGGACGATCTGGGTGAACGGTTACCGCCATCTTGAAATGACGTCGTCCCTGAAACTTCCATAATCTCACGAGAATAGTGATCAAAGACGTCACCGTTCTCACAAGATCTCAGGGATTTGCACAACGTCACTTTATATTTTGTAACGAAGATCTCTGAAACTAGCTAGTGTTTTTGTTGTTTTTTTTTGTTTATTTGACGTGCAAAGAATATTAATCGACTGTTTTACACACGTCTGGACTCTCATCTCCATTCATGCTAGCGGTAGGAAAAAAACGCGCTCCTTTTGTATAACGAAAATATTTCAAAGCTTGGACGACATTTTTGCGGCGATTTGTTACTCTGGATTTTCGTTATTTAGGACATTCGTAAGTCGGGGTGACACTGTGTAAACAAGTTAAACTTGAACTTTTACAGGCTGTTGGACGGCTCTTCCGCTCACTCTGTTCCATTGGGATTTGGGGAGCCACAAGGCTCAGTTTTAGGCCCTCTTCTTTTCTTTTCAAATGTAGTGTTTTTTGGATTGAGCTGACCGATCTCACCACTAGTAAAGCACAAGTGAGATAAAACACTCAGAAGACCAATAAATGAGTGAGTGTGTGAGTGTCTCTTTCTTCTATAAAGACTATTGCTTTCCCTGATTCCGCATAGCGACTTTGCGTGGGTCTTGAACTAAGAAAAGTGCTATATAAATAAACTCGAACTTGAACTTCAACTTGATAATATCAAAGCTTTCAAACCATCATCAGATACTGTTCAACATTTTACGTCACACACCTTTTCTCCAAATACTTTGGAGTACTGGGGGAGACACCAGACAAACAAACTAGCATGTGGAATTCTGGGAGAGTGAGTTTAGGTTGAGAAACGGAACCACGGGTCAAGCCACAGGCCAGATCTACACACACACACAGGGATGACTTATACTTGTGTGGGGTACGAGGGCGCGGCAGACAGGAGAGAGAAGTCCATGGTTTGCCGCTTGATTCGTGCCGAGAGCGGCATCTCCTCGTAGTCGGTAAAGAAACGCAGCATGCTGGCGGAATGACGGCGCGAGAAACCCTCCCGCTGAACGCAGCCGCAACAAGAGACACACACTCAGATTAACACACAGCGTCTTCATCTGTGCCTCAACACACCGCAAAGAGCCGTACCTTGTCTAGTGGGTGTGGCTTGTCTAGGCTGCGCTCTGATTGGCCGTTGGTGGAGTCTGTGCTGATGAGGGAGGTCCTGGAGTCGGTGTGGCGTCCGGAGCTCATGCTGGAGTTGTGAGGCGAGACTGACGGACACCAAACCAAACGTGAGAACGCGGCGCTGGCGAGAGTACGGACGCCGCTTCACCTGTTCCGGAGATCACGCCGAACACTTCCTTCTGCAGACTTCCCTCCGCGGTCCGCGTCGGAGCGAGATCGTCACGGCCCTTCTGAAACAAGACCAGACGTTTTGACTGGGATTTGGGAATGTTTACAAACATTGTATGTAAACTAGGGCTGTCAAAGTTAACGAGTTAACACACCTGATTAATTTTAAGTGCTTAATTGCGTAATTTCTTTTTATCCCCGTTAATCCCAGTTGGAGTTTTTTTTCACTTTTGGGTTGGTGAAAATGCAATGAATAGACCCAGAGAGCCGCGCTAGTGTCACCCAGATGTGGCTCATTATGATCAGAAGCTCAGAGTGATAAGAATAGACCCAGAGAGCTGCGCTAGTGTCACCCAGGTGTGGCTCATTATGATCAGAAGCTCAGAGTGATAAGAATAGACCCAGAGAGCTGCGCTAGTGTCACCCAGGTGTGGCTCATTATGATCAGAAGCTCAGTAATTGCTTTCACCTGCAGCCATTTAGGCACAAAGTGTTAAAGGACAGACACTTGCTTGTCTCATTTTTATAAAAAACACAATGTCCTGTTTTTATTAAGAGTGTAACCTAAAAAATTTAAACTAGTGTAAATTTAGTGTTGAGATAGTTTGCTTTAAACATTAATTTACATATTACACCTCAATCGTCAATATTTAAAGTCAAAGTGTTTAATCCACTTCACCGGGGTTACACTGGAACCACTGAAATGTGTGTGACGGCCATATACGTGTGCACATTTAAAAATAAGTTTGTACCATTAACTAAAAAAGTGGAACATATGTGAAGATGGAGTTCTGCAAATTACCGTACTTACGTGGATATAAGCACCCAGCGTATATAAGCACAGCCCTGAATTTTCAGGCACAACCCCCCCCACCCCCCCACCCACACACCCAAAAAAAGTTATCAATTTTTCGTGAAACAATTACGTTAATGTTCTCTTAAACAATACAAGCTCTGTTTATCTGATCTGAATCAAAGAGAAGGAATATTTATCCCCTAATAATATAATAATAATGAGTATTTGTAAGGCGCTTTTCACAGTTTTAACTGTCTCAAAGCGCACATGTAAATATGTAAGGGAAATGATGCTTTTTATTCAATTTGTCGTCTGGATTCTAATATTTATAAGAATATTATCCCCTGATTATCAGACCCAGCGTTTTGATTGTGTCTGTTTCTTGGACTTTTTTACTTCTTGTTCGTGTTCTTCATTTCCGACTGTTTTGACTCTTTCTGCGATGACACATGTCCGTTTGTCCGCGCTAAGCTAGGCTAACCCGATCGTGGTTTGTAGTTTCTGTTTGTTGTAATATATATTATTGTACTGTATTTAGTGTAATCTTACTTTTTCCAGTGTTATTTTGTAACGGCACAAAGCAGGCTGCACCGCCTGGGACTCAGCACTAGGTGGCGAGTATCTCACCGTGTTGGCAGGGGGCGTGTCCTGAATGCTGAGCCTCTGGACGTTCTCCACCAGAAGACTGAAGAGCGGCAGGTACAGGGTGGCCAGTCGGGCCTGCTGACCCTGCCACAGGCCACAAGATGGCGCTCAGCTCCCGTGTGTCGGCACGTGTGGAGCGCTCTCACCTTGGAGGCGTATCGGTCATCGAAGGCGTGTTTGATCATCAGGTTCTTCAGCACCTGCACGGAGATCTGACGAACCTCGTGGTGCTCCTGCAAAGCTCCTCCCACTTCCCTCAACAACAGGCCCACCAGGAAGTGGTTTCGGCAGAAGTCGTCCGTCAGGGAGTAGTCCAGCTGAAGATCTGGGCGTTGGAGTTATGGGACAGATTCAAAATGTGCTGCGAAAATGTCCGTTTTTCTAGTGCTTGAAATTCCAGAATGAAGGTTATGAAACAACCCAATGGGGACATTTCTTAGTGTGTTAATTAGTGATGGGAAAATGACGTTATAAATAAACTGGCGTTACTAATTGTGCTTGGTTACTGATTATATCCATTTATTGTGCTTTATTATTGTGCTTTATTATTGTGTTTTATTATTATTGAACGTTATAAAACAACCCAATGGGGACATTTCTTAGTGTGTTAATTAGTGATGGGAAAATGACGTTATAAATAAACTGGCGTTACTAATTGTGCTTGGTTACTGATTA
>CM051494.1:33285254-33306174 GCA_028031935.1 Paedocypris micromegethes | reverse complement strand
GACCGAGAGAGAGAGAGATGAACATTCAGTACACTTGAGGAATCAGAAGGAGTGAGATCAAAGCGTCCGCTCTTATCTTCACACATGTCAAGGACACACCTTCAGATACTTGACCAGCTCTCCTGATTGGCCGGTGGCTTCGATGTTCTGGCAGTGAAGGAAGAAGTTGTGCAGATGTTGATCCTGGTGGAGACACACACAGCCGTCAAGACTAAAGACGTTCACAAGTCGCAATCACAATCGCGCTACTTATTTATTTATGGTTTGTTTGTTTGTTTATTATGATGCTGTTTGTTTTGTTTATTTATTTAAATTGTGTTTCTACTGTTGTGACATGAAATTTCCCCACTGTGGGACAATTAAAGGCTTTTTCAATTCAACCCAGCTCAATCTTTGAAATCGGTGATTATAAGCACCGCGCAAGTTTTGAGCGTCTAAAAATTGGAAAAATTAAATGCCTCTAATTGCGTAAATACGGTATATCGCATTTTCATTAAATACATCTCTTTCTCAACTTGAATTGGCGAATCACAGATTGACGCCACACCGCTGCAGCACAGGATTGGCTGGAGAATCACACACACACTCACACACACACACACACACACACACACACACACACACCGTACCTGCGTGTAGATGCTGGACACCAGCTGTGTGGAGACCTTCAGCAGGGGTCTGGCACCGTCCACCCACTTGACCTCCTGACCCGAGGCCTGTGACACACACACACACACGTCTCCTCTATTAGTGAGCTACTGTATATCACACACGCCTGGAAAAGCTCAGGCTCCTCCCACTCGTTTACATCTCGCCAATAGTGTGTGCGATTAGAAGCTGCGATTAATCGCCACTGTATAAACGAAATAAAAGAAGGATCTAAAGAGAAACACGTCCACAACAATGACGGCGTTTTAAATAAAACATTACCGCTACACACAAAAATGTGGCGTTACTTTACTATTGTGGTCAGCGAAGCGGTTTAGGTCCGTTTTGTTCTCTGGTGGGTGTGGTCAGGGGGCGGGACATCACTGCTGATGGGCGTGTCAGTTTAATTTTACTACCTGTTTACATCTCATTTCGTTTGCACTATAGAGTGTGTGCATTTTTGTTATTATTGTTTAATGTTGTTGTGTTTAATGTTGTAATGTTATTATTGTTTAATGTTGTTAATGTTTAATTTTTTGGTACATTCCTTAAGAAGCATCATTTATATTTAGAGTTATTTGTTGGTCAGTTGTGGTCTGCGTAATAAATAATAAAAGCTTTAAACCATCTAGTGTGTTTAATTATTCACTATACTAAAGATAATATTCACAATAATATACTGAATTTGATGGGCGTCTCTCACATTGTCCCACAGCAGTAATAAAATAATGTAGATTAATGTACAGTGCTTTATAATAATTAGAGGTCGACCGATATGGGTTTTTCTATAGCCGATGCCGATTCTTAGTGGTCAGGGTCGGCCGATGGCCGATGTGCTGCCGATTTTTGGGTGCCTATATCTTTAAGTTTTCCCCTTCATTTTGCATACTAAAATGTCAACCTAATAATAAGAAGATACACAATGTTTCCAAACATAACATTTTTTATTAAATAAACCACTCATGTAAAAAAATAAACAAAGCATAAAATGAAGAAACAAGGCATCTGTATTAATTATGCAACTGTAAGAAAAACTGAAATTTTAACTACGGATTAGAAATCAGTAGTGCCAGTTCAGAAGGGGCAGGTTGTCGTGAAGGAAACAAAGGTGTTCAGCCTGTTCCCCTGTAAGGCTGCTCCTCTTATTAGTATAAATATTGCCCATTTCGCTAAATACCCTCTCGCTGGGTACAGGGGGGGGGGGCAAAGGAATTTCTTTGCCAATGGCGCAAGCAAGGGAAGGCGGGACGTGTTCTGCTTCCACCATTCCAGTGGCTGACCAGTCAGTCTGTCTGTGAGTGGCTCACGCAGGTACTGATCCAGCTGCTCTGAAATGTGATGGTCATCACCGCTCTCCTGAGTGAGAGTTACATGAGGCCGAAGGATGTTAGCATACATTTGCTCCATAAGAACACAGGAGGGAGTGGGACTAGGCGATACTGTCTCTTCCACCCTTCTCTGTTTTGGGTGGGAAGCCTCATCATCATCAGTGTTAGCTGGCTTCAGTTGCTGAGACACAATGGCATGCTCTTCTTTAATCCACTCTTTTGCCTTGGTCAGCGTGTCCACTTCAAAAAAGGCAAGACCCTTGTAACGAGGGTCCAGCAGAGTTGCCAACGCCAAACATTTTGTCTCCTCCATACATTCAAACCTTTTGTTCAAAGTTTGTAGCATGGTTTCTCTTAGTGTTTTAATTCCCCTCGAGGTAGGACCCTCTACCTGAAGCATCATCTTCAGCACAGCGATGCTTGGTATGACACTGGAGATGGAAGCCTCTGACTTGCTGATCTCAAGGGTGACTTTTTCAACAGGTTCCAACGTGTCAATCAAATTTGAAACGATGTCCCATTGTTCTGCAGATAGTGTAGTCATTTTTCTGTATTCTCCAGCATAAATGTTGAGTGCTCGTTTCTGCTCCAGCATCCTCTGCATCATGTGAAGCGTGGAGTTCCAGCGAGTCGGTTCAGCTTGAAGGATACTGTGCTCAGGGAGGCCAAGATGTTTTCGAATTTTTTTTCAGATTTTGTTTGGCGACCACAGAGTGGTTGAAATGTGTAGCGATGGTCTTTAACTTGGCATTAATGTCTAGCATGACAAATGGTGACATATAAGGTGGCTCCATAGATTTGTGGTGTTTTTGTTCTTCCCTTTTGCTGCTCCCAGGCTCACTAGTCCACTGCAGATGTTGCATTGCGCCTTCCCCGGAGTTGTCTCTGTGAAGTGCTCCCACACTGGATTCTTTTTTTCAGCCATTAGTCCACTAACTAAACAGAAGAAACAATAATGATTAGAATTAGAATGTTATTAGATTAGGATAATGTCGTTTAATCACACATAAATACTTCCCTCACAAAACATACAAACAGTTTTTTCCATTTATTTATTTATTTATTTCATTTCGGCATCAAAGGAAAACATATTTTACATGAGACAACCAAATAGACATATCCTTCAAGTAGATGTGTTGTATTTTTAACTGGATTTGCTTTTCAGTCAATTTGCTGCTGAACTGCCGGTTTTAATGAGTTTCAGAAAAGAGCTGCTAGATTCCTCAGCCATTGTTAACCAAATGCGCGACGCAGACGTGTGTATTAGCATTTGTTTCTTATGAGCTATCTCATTTCCCATGAGCTGGTAACTTTACACTAGTGCGCAGCTGACCAACCTGTAATTAATCGCAGCAGTTTTGCAGAAACGCAGTGTTGAGAGTGAGACGCTTCTACATTTTATTAACCGTGATGAATAAAACCGCGTATAATATTGAAATCGCTTAATCGTTGCATCCCTTCCCTATACACGCGCACACGCACACACACACACACACACACACACACACACACACACAGAGTCACGAGCGCGTTTTCGGAGACATAGCAGCGCACCGATAGTCTACATTCGAATTCATTACGTTCTATCATCCTTCCTGAAACCAAAATGTGTCCTAACGACGAAGAGCGCGCTGTTACTTCTTGTTTCCCAAACTTTAACAACTTTAATCGCGCTTTAATGTTTCACGTGCCGCTGTTTGAAAGAATTACATGAACAAGGTACGCGATCGTATCAAAGCTTAAACGCGCGTTTTCGGACGGATCTGCTGTTGGAAAGTGTTGGAAGTAAAGCAACACTTTACTAACATATAGTGAATATGTCTATAAGACTATGAAGTACCAGAATAGTATGTTTTACCTTGAACGCACAGGTCTCTCTCTGATGCTGAGTCGTCTTCACTGCGCTCCCTCACTCCCCCGCTCTGGGCTCAGCGCTGCGCCCCGGCTTTCCGCGGACATGCCTGGCTATAAATCGGCCTATTAAACGCTGCTATCGGCCGATGCCGATGGACGTAAAAACGTCAAAAATTGGGCCGATACATCGGCCGGCCGATTAATCGGTCGACCTCTAATAATAATCATTTATTATATTCAGAGTCCATTCCATACATTTAACATGTTTAAGACCGAGAGCAGTCGAGTTATTTGACAAACAAAGTAACGCAATCAATACTTTCTCTGGTAATTAGTTACTTTTATAACGAAGTAACTCAGTTACTAACTCGATGATTTGTGAGAAGTAACTAGTAACTGTAACTAATTACTTTTTCAAAGGAACGTTCCCAACACTGTCCATTTACTGAAAAACTTTCCATTTCAGGGTGACGGGGAGGTGGAGCCAATCCCAGCGATTCTGGCTCAGAAGGCCGGCCAATCACAGCGTGGCACACACACACACACACACATCATGCATTATTCATGAGGGTGACACGCCCACCTTGCTCAGGTATCCCGCAGGCAGGTTTACAGACACTGAGATCTGCTGCTCGTTCACCGTCACTCTGCCGTCCTTCAGCAGGGGGAGCCAGGCGTAGCCCACTATACATACACACACACACAAACGCACACACACACACACACACACACACACACACACACACACACGCACACAACACACACACACACGCACCACACACACGCACACACACACGCACACACACACACACACACACACACACACACGCACACACACACACACACACACACACACACACACACACACACACACACACACACACACGACGCACACTTACATACACGCAACACTTTTCTTTTCTTCTCCAAACTACATTTACATACTCAATGAGCCACTTTGCTCGTCCCCGTTCTATTGGATGATCCTGTCAACTTCATCTTCACACTAATACATGAAATGGTACTATTGAATTTGATGAATTTACTATTTAAAAAAAACACACAAATGTTTTTTGGTCACGTACAAAGGCGTATATGCTGTGATGTGCAGTGAAATGCTTTTCACAATGACTATACAGTATATGTATAAGAAATATACTTCACAACTATATTATATACTGTGTGTGTATATATATATATATTATATATATAAATAAGTGTCACAGATCCGGCTGAAAGCCGGTCAGGACTTTTGTGTTGAAGTGTCACAGACTTTTATGTTGAAGTTCACCGTGTCGCCGCCATCTTGTTTTAGGTTATCCACATGCTTTTGTCTCTACCCAGCTGTTCTGTGTCACTCGTTAGTCGGTGTAATTAAGTTTGTCCAGTCATTGTCTTGGTGTCGGTTCGTCGCAGTGTGTCCTGTCACCATAGAGTCTCGTTCACGTTCACGTTCATGTTCTTGTTCTTGTACATGGTTGAATTAAATCTTGGGAGAAAACTTAACCCTTGGTGCTCCTGTCTGATCTAATCCTCGAAGCGCAAGGGATCCACCCTGCCTTGCCTGGTGACAGTAGTGCTAAACTGTGACAGAACGAACCGACCAAGATGGATTCAGCCTTCCTGGAGGAACAATCTGATCAGAAAATGAAACCAACCAGTCTGGAGAAGCTGCAGGAGAGCCTACATCGTTATTCTGAGGTATCACGACAGGGTGCCGCCAGCACGCAGTCTCTCCTTGAACAGCTCACAGCACGAGTCGCCGCCACTCACGCACGCACCGAAAAGATGCTCGCCGGGCTTGTGACTCCAAAGCGAGTATGTGCACGCGGTCGCCAGCGTCATGCCACGTCATGCCTCGCTCCAGCCACGTCATGCCTCGCTCCAGCCACGTCATGCCTCGCCTCCAGCCACGTCATGCCTCGCACTCCACGCCCGTCATGCCTCGCTCCAGCCACGTCATGCCTCGCACGCCATCATGCCTCGCTCAGCCACGCATCAGCCTCAGCCCGCAAGCAGTCCGACGCCACGTCATGCCCCCCATCGCCTCCAGCGCACGTCACAGTCGCCTCAGCCACGCGCCAGCCACGTCTCCTGCTCGCCTGTCAGCCAGCGCTCATGCCTCGCAGCCACGTCGCGCCTCGCGCAGCGTCTGCCGCTCAGCTCAGCGTCGCAGCCACGTCGCCTCGCATCCGCGTCATGCCGTCCCAAGCCATCGCTCCTGTCGCCGTCACAGCCACGTCGCCTCGCGCAGTCCGCCGTCACAGCCACGCCCGCTGCTCGCCGTCAGCGTCAGCCCGTCCCAGTCGCCTCGGTCGAAGCCCGTCCAGCGTCGCGACGTCCAGCAGTCGCGTCGAGTCGCCACGCTCCAGTCGCCTCAAGCCACGCCTGTCGCGTCTCCGGCCATCGTCGCAGCCTGCCGCCGAGCTCGCGTCACTCGCCATGCTCCGGTCCCACGCCAGTCTCGCGCCTCTCGCGTCCGCCGATCCCGTCAAGCCACGCCCAGCTCGCGTCACGTCTCGCCATGCTCCGGTCAAGCCACGCCTGCTCCAGTTGCCGTCAACCACGCCCTGTCGCCGTCAAGCCACGCCCTGTCGCCGTCAAGCCACGCCCTGTCGCCGTCAAGCCACGCCATGCTCTGGTCACGCCACGCCCAGTCGCCGTCAAGCCACGCCATGCTCTGGTCGCGCCACGCCCAGCTCGCGTCACGTTTCGCCATGCTCCGGTCAAGCCACGCCCTCCGGACCCTCGCTGCGACCCTCCAGAGATCTTGGGCGTCTGGAAAACGCCCTTAGAGGGCGGGGTACTGTCACAGATCCCGGCTGAAAGCCGGTCAGGACTTTTGTGTTGAAGTGTCACAGACTTTTATGTTGAAGTTCACCGTGTCGCCGCTATCTTGTTTTAGGTTATCCACATGCTTTTGTCTCTACCCAGCTGTTCTGTGTCACTCGTTAGTCGGTGTAATTAAGTTTGTCCAGTCATTGTCTTGGTGTCGGTTCGTCGCAGTGTGTCCTGTCACCATAGAGTCTCGTTCACGTTCACGTTCATGTTCTTGTTCTTGTACATGGTTGAATTAAACCTTGGGAGAAAAACTTAACCCTTGGTGCTCCTGTCTGATCTAATCCTCGAAGCGCAAGTGGATCCACCCTGCCTTGCCTGGTGACAGTAGTGCTAAACTGTGACAATAAGTGTATATAAATATATATAAAAAGTCAAAGTCAGCTTTGTTCAAAAAGTCAAAAAGTACTAAAAGTAAGGTGTCATGATAATAAAGTGACATTTGCGTTGCATATACGTATATATACAAGAAAGTTCAAATTTAGGAAAAATAAGAGAACGCAACAGACTCGAAAAGGGACATTGGACATAGGATTAATAAAATACAAATATAATACACAAATTGGGCTTCATTTAATGTAAACAGAAAGACAAGAATAATAAGTAATTTAAAAGATTAAAAACGCTGAACAATACGATAAAGCTTTTTTGTATGACTGCAATTGTCAAGAAGTACATCTCTGTAAATATTGTTTATAATTGTTTTTGGAACGCAACCTTTTCTCAAATTCATTTATTTTTTTTGTTAAACTTGAATCAATTATGAATGTTTTAGAATCTTATGCAATTCAACAAAAAAAAAAAAACTACCAAAATGTAAAAAATGTGAGTCGTCCTAGAACAAAATGCGAAAGGTCAAAACAAAAGTCGTTATTGTCTTATTTTAAAAGTGACCTTAAAATAAGACCTAGCGTGATCTTGGAAACGTCAATTAATACTGGAGTTAAACGCAGGTGTTACACAGTGTCGTATCACTTCTAACAGTAATTATGCCAGTAATTACGACACAAACGTTAAAAAATAAACACGTGTTTCTGAGATGTGAGTACAGGAAACACCACAGGACCGTTTCGTCCATTATTGACGCTTCTCATTCACTTCCACATTCCTAATTCCAGAAGGCGTTTGGATTTTCTTTCATTATTTTATCTTCACCCTCAGCTAGTGATGTGAGCTTAGGACAAAACACACAAGCATTTCTACAAATTGTGTGTTCAGAATATTTCTATCCATATCAGTGTGAATCCGTACGTCTTCTATTCACAAAACCAGGAAAAGCGAATAATTCATAACAAAAGTGTCAGAAAGCGCTCTGCAGAAGTGAAAAACAAAATGATAAAATGATAAAAATAATAAAAGAATCCAACAGATAAAGCACAATATAAGGAAGACGAGGTCTGTTCTCACCCTGCGTCTCCACCTGCTCGCGTCTCTTGCTGCTGCTGCTGCTGCTCTCACAGCTGATGTGGTGGAGCGAGAAGAGGAGATGGTGTCTGTCCGTCAGCTGAGTCGGCAGCTTGATCTTAAACTGAAGACGTTTGAAAGGAACCATCATCACCATCTTCATCATCATCATCATCATCATCATCATCATCATCACCACTATCATCATCAGCATCTTAATCATCACATTTATCATCATCACCCTCATCAACATCATCACATGCTTCATCCTCTTGACTGTTGTCAATATAATCATCATCAGCATCATCAACAACATCATCATGATCCTCATCACTTTCATCATCTTCATCAACACCACCATCATCATCATCATCACCACATTCATCATCCTCTTCATCACTTTCATCAACACCAACAACTTCATCATCATCATCATCATCATCATCATCACCATCTTCATCCATCAGCATCATCAAAAACATCATCATGATCCTCATCACTTTCATCATCTTCATCAACACCACCATCATCATAATCATCATTATCATCATCATCATCACATTCATCATCCTCTTCATCACTTTCATCAACACCATCATCTTCATCATCATCAACATCACCATCTTCATCCCTCAGCATCATCAACATCATCATCTCCATCACTTTCATCGTCATGATCATCACATTCATCATCACATCATCTTCATCAACACCATCATCATCATCATTAACATCATCATCTTCATCCATAATCATCATTAACATCATCATCTTCATCAACATCATCATCACTTTCATCATCATCATCATCATCATCATCATCATCATCATATACATCACCATCATCCTCGTCATCATCTTCATCACACAGAAGGCCTGACATCTCACCTCCTCGTAGAACTCAGGGTTCTGCTGATGGTGTAACACTGCGGCGTACGCTCTGCTGCAGAACATCGCTCCGCCCGGACGCCCGTAGATACACTGAAGAGAGACGGACACGTGTGTGTGTGTGTGTATGTGTGTGTGTGTGTGTGTGTGCGTGTGTGTGTGTGTCAGACCTTCAGAGGGACGGCGTCCTCCTCATCCGAGTCTCGGAACTCGATGCACAGAGCGATGTTTCTGGCCTGGAGGACGAGAGCAAAAGACAAAAGCAAATGAAAATACGAGCAAAAAAATCACAAAAACGATATTTGAGGGACTGCGCAGTTTATGTTTTAAAGTAACACGCTAAAAAACATTTAGTATAAAAAACCATCAACATAATGGTTAAAAATAAGTTACAAATAAGACGCTGAATCCTAATATAAACTACAGTGAAACAATAAAGCGACGTTAACGCAGTCATATCTTTTTCTTCTTTGCACTAATTTTTGAACACAGATGAATAACAGCGTCTTTGCGTTGGTCTCGGACTAAGAAAAGCGCTCTACAAATGAACTTGAACTTGAACTTGAACAAACATTTTTCTACTTTAAAGATAATTTTTTCGCATTTTTTTTCATTAATTTCAGCGAAACAATAAAGCGACGTTAACGCAGTAATTTGTTTTTTTTCTTTTCCCTAATTTTTGAACACAGATGAATAACGAACATTTTTCTTCTTTAAAGACAATTTTTTCGCTCATTCCGCGTAGCGACTTTGCGTTGGTCTGGAACTAAGAAGTAGAAATAATCTTGAAGTTGAATTTGAGGAGTTTGCTGGTGAGGCGTCTGACCTTGGCGAAGCTCTTCTGGCTGTCGTACTTGAGGTGGCGCGGGTACACGTACAGATGGTTGTTGTACACGCTGAAGGGCTGCGAGTGTTTGGCGATGGACGGCACAAACTCCTCCACCTCAGAGACCAGCCGCCCTGAGCCGTCCGTCTGCCGCAGCGGAAGATAGGACGGAGTGATGCAGTCTGGGAAGACCAGAGTATGTGATCAAAATAGTGCCCAAAATATCCAACATAAATTGCCCATAAACGAACAAAAATGCTTCTGTTTTTTTATTTTTTTTTGCGAGCAATCTTCGCATTTGCGTTTGAAACTTTCTTTTTTCGCTTCGGGTTTTTCGTTTGTTTTTCTTTTTTCGTTTGAATTTCTGGCCCAAGCTTCATGTGGGGGCGGCCCTTACTCTGATTGGCTGGTGAGATTGTGATTGGCAGCTTCTCGATCAGGAAGTGTGGGAGGAGTTCTGCGAATGTACACCTTGACATGCACTGCTTATTTAATATTAGTACACAAACTATGATTTAAGTATTTTTGCATTATATTTCTAAATTATTGTGGAGGCAGATACTTCAGCTCCAGATAGGCGCCTTACAAATAAAATGTGGTAATATTATTATTATTATTAATGATTTAAATATTGATAAAATGTTCCGTTTGTTTTAAAAACTCTTAAAATACACTACAAACGGATAAATACTCAGATGATGAAGGTGTTCCGATTATAAATATGTTTAAGCCCCCTTCCAGTCAATCACATTCTCACCAGCCAATCAGAGTAAAGGCCGCCCCCAAATTTGGGCTAGAAATCCAAGCGAGAAAAAGAAGAAACGAATGAAAAATCCGAAGCAGAAAAGAACGTTCCAAACAAAAATGTGAAGATTGCAAGCGAAAAATAAAAAAACCAGAAGCATTTTCGTTTGTTCATTAGAAATGTACGCTTGATATTTTCGGCACTAGAGGCGAGTGAATTGTGCGACGTACTGGGCTGATCGGGAGCGACGTTATCCACCGTGACATCCAAATTACCCAGAATCACCGGCAGCTTGGCCATCTTCTCTGGCCTGAGACGAGGAGAACAAACACGCGTCAGTTTCTGGGAAAGACTGATCGAGACACTGCCCACTGCTCCGGGACAGTTAAACGCAGAGCACATGTTCAACACTGCCCCTAGTGGCCACACTGACACACTTTACCTGACACACTTTTACTAAACCCGATGCGTTCAAAATCGGTGCGACACCCAGACCAATGTCAACGTAAAC
Source organism: Paedocypris micromegethes (assembly GCA_028031935.1). NCBI lineage: Eukaryota > Metazoa > Chordata > Actinopteri > Cypriniformes > Paedocypris > Paedocypris micromegethes. The sequence continues at coordinate 33,295,132 of CM051494.1, read as the reverse complement.
AATGTGGCGAGGCTTTTGCAGTGATGGTAAAGTACTTGAGTAAATGGACTCATTTACTTTTCATTCAATTCATTTATGAAAATAACGTTATTGGGATTGAAAGAAAAGTTCATAATAATTTCAAGATTAAAATCATTGTATATATTTTACATGTTCATAGTTAACTACGTATTCAGATTTCTTAGACAAAGCAACTGTAGTAAACATTTAGTATATATAGCACCTATATTTTCAATGACTGAATCTATACTGTAATTTAGTCAACTAAAATGTTGTGGTATTTAGTCGACTCAAATTAGACCAAAACTAAAAAAAAAAGCAAGATGACTACATTGAGACTAAAACAAAACTGAGTTTTAATCAAACGACTGACTAAAATTAAATAAAAAAACATTGTCAAAATTAACACTGTACTATTTTGAAACTTTGTGGTGTTGAATTTAATTTCTATATTAGGAAATAAAACGTCCTGAATAAAGAGTTTTTTTGTATTTTGCATTCCTTGTTGAAAGAATTTGAAGGAGTTTTTTGAAGCGAGTAACAGTACGAGTAAAATACTTCTTTAACAATGTAACACTGTGCAACTTTTACTCAAGTCCTCTTAGAATCGCTTACTTGTAACTTGTAATGGAGTAGTTTTTACAATGGTCTCTATACTTTTACTCCAGTGTGGTTTACTTGTACTCTTTACACACTCGGGCATTAGTGAGGTTAAATGTTTGTTACACGCTTCAGAAACGACAGGCGCAGTGTCGCTACACGCTCTTTTGACTATTTTGTGGTTTTTAGCGTTTTTTTTCCCCCCTCTTGATAAAGCGAGTGAAATATGTGTCGACTTTGCCAAACTCTACGAGCGCTTTCTCTGTGCTGGTGTGTGTGTGTGTGTGTGTGTGTTTGTACTGGGTTGAACTGACTTCCTGAAGTCCGCCAGCAGCCGGAACATGTCCTCGGTGGAGAGCTTGTTGCCGTCCTGCCTGTAGAGGGCGCAGAAGCGAGCGCTCCGGTCCAGCGTGCCCGAGCCGTCCTTAAACAGAGGCCTGACACACACACACACGCTTTACACACACCAGCGGAGAACATTCCCTGACCCCCACATGACCCCGACCGCCCACTGCTCCGGTGGGGGAACCGGACACTGTGTGTGAGTGTCATTGTTCGGATGGTCAAACGAGGTGAATTTTCCCACCAAGTGATTAATAAAGTTTCAAAAATTACTACTGTTTTTATTAAATTATTTTATTATTTATTTTTTTATTAATATTATTAATAATTTTTACAATAATTTATTACATTGTTATTAGTATTATTCCAATATTTGAAAAGAATAGAATGTCTTTATTGTCATTGTATTCCAGGGTTACAATGAAATTAGTAATAATATTGTTATTATCATTCATAAACATATTTATTATTATTGTCAGTAATATTTTTTATTTCATTATTTCATTCATTCATCATTATTTCATATAAAATGATATTCATCATTTTATCCCATTATTACTCAATTATAATAATTATTCAATTATTCAAATTGATCAAAACTCGAGATAAAGCACTGCATTATGGGAACTGTAGTGTGTGTGTGTGTGTGTGTGTGTGTGTGTGTTGGCCATTTGTAAAGCATCAGCTTTAAGCGCGGAGTTGACAACAATTTAACGCAATAAATTGCAAATTGAGCACAAATTACACAAAAATATTTTAAAGTATTTAAATGAGCGTTTATTTAGTGTTGAATTTATATTAATTTACATGTTACACCTCAATATCCAACATTAGAAGCTTCAGTTAATTAATTGTGATTAATCGTGATTAATTTAGTCACGGAAGTGCAATTAACTAGTTAAAAAAATTAAGCCCTAATTCCGCATAGCGACTTTGTGTTGGTCTGGAACTAAGAAAAGCGCTATATAAATAAACAAACTATTTTATGAGAATATTAACGTAATTGAGCCAGCAACTTTGTGGATTCCAATTTTTTGGAATCTTTATTTTGTGGGGTGCTCATATTTACGGCATGTATTCTGCACGTTAAAGTGGGCAGAAGCATTTTAAAGCCTAAAGGAATGTCAGGTGACGTTAAAGCGGTTCTCCTGGACCGTCGGTGCTCACCTGGCAGCCCAAGCGAACGGCATCCGGTACTGACCCAGTCGACTGCAGGCCGTCCTGGCGTTCTTCAGAACCTTCTGAGCCGCCTGAGGAGAGCAGGAGCCACAGAAGCTCAGCGTGATGCGCAGCTCCGGGAGCATCTCACGCACCTTCACGGAGTCGGAGCTCTTCATGTACGGCTCGGCACAGTGCGCTACGGCCCCCTGCAGGACCTTCTCTATCCGGGCCACCAGGAAGATCTCCGTGTGCGGACAGGTGACGGAGAACACTCCCTGCGGAGAGACTGAGGCGTGAGGAGACGTGGGTGAGGAGCTCGGTGAGGGTGGAGGAACCTGTCGGGGGAAGGGCGGGTGGCTCTCGGCTTGCGGGGTCTCGGGTGGTCCTGCAGGGGGCAGCAGCGCCTTCACCGAGGGGTGGTTGACGTCCACGTGGAAGTCGGAGGAGATCTTCCGAGCACTCTGGGCGTCGAACAGCGACAGCGAGACGAAGAACGGCTCCACCTGCGAGCACAGCGGCACGGGTGAGGGGGCGGAGCTTCAGGGGGCGGGGCGGCGGGCGGGTACGTTGATCTCTAAAATCTACCAGGGAGGAGGATCTTTTACATACTTAGCACCCAAACTATGGAATGCTCTGCCTAGTCCAATTCCAGACTCAGAATCAGTGAGTCAATTAAAGTCTAGACTGAAGACGCGTCTCTTCAACGAAGCATATATTGACCTGTTATAATAACTTACAGAAAATATTAATATATTCGTATAGAAAGGCTGCCTAGTTAGTGCTCGGAACCGAATCACACCTGCACCTCCTAAAACTGTCTAAATCTTTAATCATGGTGCTTCAAGTTTTCCTAATGCTGTGTTTTCTCTGTGTTTCACTCCTCTCCTGAGCGGCGAGTGTGGTACGAGTGGAATCTTCTAGGAGCTTGGGGTTGATCTTCTCTATGATGCCTCCTGGAGCTCTGTAGACCTGATGACGCTGTTTACCTGGAGAAGTGGAGCCGCCTCTTTCTCCACTGAGGAGGAAAACACCTTCAGGAACCATCATTAATAATGACGCGGAACAACCAACGCACTGATTGTGTAGTGTTAGAATGTCAGAGGAGACTGGCACCAGTGAGTCGGGTTCTCCTCAGGGTTTGTTCCTTGTTAAAGAGGTTTTTTACCTGGACACTGTCACATCTGTGCTGCTCACTGCTCTTTGTCACGGTCATAGTGATAATCACAGCCATTTACTTAACACCAACAACCAGACAATCAAATGAATAAAAAGCAACAATTCCCTTACATATTTACACGTGCGCTTTGAGACGGTTAAAACGGTGAAAAGCGCCTTACAAAAGCTCAGAACTTGAACTTGAACTTACATTGGTGGTGGGACCCTCGTCGTTCTCCGACACGCAGCTCTGGAGGTTGAAGGACAGGTCGTTGCAGTTCACCAGGATTCGCTTCCCGAACTTTTCCTCGAAGGGCTTGACGTCCGGCTCGATGCCGGAGAAGTCCAGCTTCTGCTCGGGCCGACAGGGGAGATCCTGTGACGGGGCTGACGGAGGGATGACGGGACGGGGGGATTTACCTGAAGCTCTGGGTCCAGTGTGAACAGCTTCAGACGGATCTCGTTCCTCATCTTACTCTCTATCTCTCTGGCGCTCTGGCAAACAGAAGGACACTGGAGGTCACCAGCAGATCGACAATTACACACACACGCGCACACACACACACACTACTTGTGTAAACACACATTAAAAATCGACACTCATGACATGCAAACAGAGGAAGAGGGAAACAGACAGACAGAGACAGACACAGACAGACAGACAGACGGAGAGACAGACAGACAAACAGAGAGACAAACAGACAGAAAAAGATAGACAGACACAGACAGACAGAGAGAGAGAGAGAGAGAGAGAGAGAGAGACAGACAGACAGACAAACAGACACAGACAGAGAGACAGACAGACAGAGAGAAAGACAGACAGACAGATAGATAGATATATATAGACAGACAGAGAGACAGACAGACAGATAGATATATAGACAGACAGAGAGACAGACAGACAGATAGATAGATAGATGTATAGACAGACAGAGAGACAGACAGACAGACAGAGAGACTGACAGAGAGAGAGAGAGACAGACAGAGAAAGAGAGAGAGAGAGAGAGAGAGAGAGAGAGAGAGAGAGAGAGAGAGACAGACAAACAGAGAGACAGACAGGTCTGTGACACACCTGAAAACTTTCCATGCTACTGGAGGAGTGGTCACTCTTCCCCTGCTCGTCCTCTGTGACACACACACACACACACAGCCGTGTGTCACTGAAGAGTCCTGGTGTGAGTGTGGAGAAGCTTCACACACACACACACACACACACACCGTCTCCGCTCCTCTTGTCCAGCAGGGTGAGCTCCAGGCTGCTGTTGAGGCTTCTGTTGAGTGTGCTGATCCACTCCTCCATCTCGCTCTCAGAGTCGGCGGCCAGGACGTAGCTGCTCTTGTCCTGCATCTTCAGCTCGAAGGCAAACCTCCGCACGCGGCCGTTCTGCTCAGACCAGACCAGACCACAACTCGCAGTTCCAGAAATACAGAAATGACCTCAACGCAAACCATTAAAATACAGCAAAATAAACGCAAATATTGTATTTACGCAATTTTCATAAAAATGGATGTGACCCATCAGAACAGTTACACAAACAAACCCGGAGCAGTGGGCAGCTTCAAGGGGCGGGACCAGGGGACAAGTCCGAACACACCGGACCGAGATTCGAACCTGCAATCTTATTCCGGGATCTTTATTATTGACACACATTCTGAAAACTCTTTTGGAGACAAACTGGTGATAAACCTGGTATAGTTCTTCTTTCTACACATCTCGTCCTCTGGATTTATGATTCCTTTAGTCAAACATGTGCTATGCTGTGTGTGTGTGTGTGTGTGTGTGTGTGTGTGTGTGTGTGTGTGTGTGTGTGTGCACCGCTTGGCTTGGGGAATGTTTCAGACACACACCTCTCAGAGGGCTCGCGTGGGTGTAAAGACTTTATTTAAGGGAGTGAATGTGGAAAAATCTCCTCCCTATTCAGCCTTATCATCTGTGAAAACAGAGAGCTGAGATTTCTCTGTCGCTTCCTCTTTGCTTCTCCTGACCTTCTCCGTTAGTTACGCTCCATGACGTTAAATAAAGAGTCTAATGTAAAACGAGTGAGGACTGTATATAGTGAGTGCAAATTGTGCTTTAATTTACTGCAAGTGTCACAGTATAAGTATATTTCTCAGAAAGTAGGTTCTAAAGTCCCAAAGTTCATCCAAAAATAGGTCCCAAAGTCCAGACAATGCCATCACGGTGGACTTTTAGAAGAAACAGGCCTCAATCAGATCCAGTCATCATCAACAAGGAACACGTGTAAAGCTTCAGCAACAGTTGCTGTCTCTGCCCAGCAACACGGACATCTTTAGGAGGTGGTTTCTTTCCCAATCCATGAAACTCTTCAACTCTACCTACCTACATACCTCACTTCCTCCCTCCCTATCTCTCTCCCTGCATACCTGCCTAATTACCTCTGTCCCTCCCTACCTACGAACCTACCTCCCTGTCTCCCTCCCTATCTCCCTCCCTACCTACCTCCCTGTCTCCCTCCCTTCCTCTCTCCCTACCTATCTCCCTGTCTCCCTCCCTTCCTCCCTACCTACCTCCCTATCTCCCTCCCTTCCTCCCTACCTACCTCCCTGTCTCCCTCCCTTCCTCTCTCCCTACCTATCTAACTTCCTCCCTCCCTATCTCCCTCCCTTCTTCCCTCCCTACCTACCTACCTTTCTCCCTCCCTACCTCCCTACCTACCTACAAACCTGCCTACCTAACTACCTCCCTCCCTACCTTCCTACCTACCAACCAACCAACCAACCAACCAATCCAGACCGGAAGCGTCATTGAGTAAATCACTGAATCAGATCTGCTGACCGACATGACTGGTGACTGTCCACTGCTCCAGATGGAGTGTCTGTGTGTGTTCACTCTACTGTGTCTTTATTCACTACTCTGACTGAGATGGTCAGATGCAGGGCAGCGGTTCCTGGGATGAAAGCCTCGAGACGGCTGGGGGTACCTGCACCACCCCCATACAGGAGTCCAGGAAGATGGTTCCTTTCGGCTCCTTGTTGATCTTCTCATCCTTGTAGAAGTTGAGGTTGTACGAACCGTCTCCCAGCTGCGTCAGGTGGAAGTACCTGCGTTTGAAGGACTGAGCACAGGAACAGTGGTGAGACGCAGAGGGACGCTGGTGAGGCGGGTCTCACCCTCATGGTGACGCTGATGGCGCTGTTGACGTTGCCCTTGTGCAGCCAGCCGTGCTTGACCAGGCCACCCTTCTGCGAGCCCAGAGACGCCGCGTCCTGCCACACAAACACACCAGCTCACGACTCCATCGCTCCCAGCTCCTCGTCGCAGAAACATGGCACGTCAAATCAGTTCCCTGACATTGATTTTACTCATAGATTGCGTTGTGAAATTTCTCTTTTGAGGGATCCATTCGGAGAATAAGTCGTTGCGAAAGATCACTTTGGTTTGATCCTCCGGAGAGACTCCGGAGTGTCTGCGGATAATGATTTCCTATCGTTTGTTTAGGAGCGAATTATGCAACTGAACCTTAAGCCAATGCAGACAATATTACGTATTTACGCGAATATAAACTCCATCCTGATTTTTCTGGCATAAAAATATATCCATAATCCTTTGCTGCTCACCCAGTGAGGCTTTCAGGCTCCCATGAGCCTTTGCATGACAGACTAGGGCTGACTGAGCTGGTTTATGTTAGACACAAATATCAGAACAGTATTGTTTTTCTCTGTGCAGCAGACAGAGCGATTTGATTGTGTTTTACTCTGGTGTTTTTTTTTGCTCCGAAGCTTTTGCGTTCTTATGGTCTCATTTTCAGGCGCTAACCGTTAGCCTTTAGCATGGACCTTCCGGGTGCAAAAGGATCTGTCTGTTCAAATATTCATGTTTGCATTTAGTTCAATTTAGTTACTTTTTCCAGTGTTATTTAGCCACTGTTAAGTGTCACCTAGTGTCTAATGTTTCTTTATTGTTTTCTTCTGTTATCGAGCTAATAAACGCTTGTTGACGTGTTTCTATTTTTTTGTGAAACGGTCTTGTGAAACAATTTTAACTTAAGTGTCACTTAGATTAGTTCATATTTGAAATTGGCTATTATAAGCACAGCGCAGAAAAAAAAACGTGTTTATTTGCATAAATACGGTAATTCTGCAACATGACATCAAATGCACTGATTCATCTACGATCATCATGTTTAACTCTTATTTACAGGAAATATGAATCATTTCATGATGAATGAAGGAGTACGTGTCGATACACCTTTAGATAATGTAGCAGCCAGTTGTGTAACTGCTACGCCGTGCAGAGGCGGAGCCTGTTACAGCTTCATAGATGATGTCATCCACTGTAACACTCCCACAATTCACTGCAAGTGAGTTGAAATAATGTTACAGAAAGACACGAGGCTGCAACATCATGATTAGAATATTTTTGTTGTTATACCTTGTTAATACTTCATTCCATGACTCAACAATTACCCAAACTTGCGGCAAATATTAAACAAACTCATTTGAGAAATCCAAAAAAAGTGTGACAGACAGATCCGGGCGTGTGTTTGTCGTCTTTTGGCTAAGCAAATGTCGTCCTCGCCAGGCCAGTTTCTCCGCTGAGCGTTTGCAGAAGCGTTGAGGAGAACCAGAACAAACCTACTGGAGCTGAACGGCGGCGTGGGGGTTTGGCTCGGAATCAGTTCATTACACTGAGATTACACAATCTGCTCGGCATGACGGCGCGGAGGGAGTAAGACGCTGCTTTACCTCAGCACAGACGCACTATCTGACGCCAAGATATCACAATCCAGAACACTGTAGGAACATCAGGAGTCACGTGAGCAGATGCTCTGGAAGGTTCGGAGCTTCGTAAGAACGTCGTAAGAACGTCGTAAGAACGTCGTAAGAACGCGTGAAGAATTATTTCTATTATATACGTGGAGTCACGGATGATGAACCGCAGCAGTTTTGGTCTGAGATCAGGGTTTGCATTGGTTTATTCTATGGTGGGTGTGTCCGTGGGGCGGGACATCACTGCTGATGGGTGTGTCTGTTAACATGATGCGACGAAAAACGTGATGATTGGCTTAGAGTAAACGCCCATCATTTACCACTCGGAAGCAGAGTAGTGCGGCTCACAGTTACACACACCAACCACCAGGAGTCAGTGATGAGCCAAAGACAAAAAAAGAGTTTAATTTTACTACCAGTTTACGTCTCATTTTAATTTGCACTATAAAAAGTGTACATTTTTGTTATCATTGTTTAGTTTAGTTGCATTGTTAAGCATTATGTTGAGAGCAGAACACTTCTTGTTTAACTGTTTACTCTTGTGAGTATTTTTGGCGCATTCCTTAAGAAGCATCAATTATATTATATTACTTGTTGGCCAATTGTGGTCTGTGCAATTAATATTAAACGTTCTAAACCATCTATTGTGTTTTATTATTGTGTATACTAATGATAATATTCACAATAAAATATTGAACTTGTTCCTATGGCAATATTAAAATAGTGTAGATGAATGTACAATTCTGGCGTATTAATTGTATTGACAAGTTATAACAACAAGAAATATTCTAATTATGATGTTGCAGCCTCGTGCCTTTCTGCAACATTATTACAACTCGCTTGCAGTGAATTGTGGGAGTGTTACAGAGGATGACATCATCTATGAAGCTGTAACAGGCTCCGCCTCCTCAAGATGTATCGACACATACTCCTTCATTCATCATTAAATGATTCATATTTCCTGTAGTTAAATGTGATGATCGTAGCTGAATCAGTGCGTTTGATGTCATGTTCCAGAATTACCGTATTTACGCGAATATAAGCGTTTTTTTTATTGGCTCAAAAACTTGCGCGGTGCTTATAATTGCCAATTTTAAATATGCGCATAAATATAAGCGACCGTTTTTCCACATTTAAAGTCAGTAGCAAAGTGGGTTATAATAAAACATAATAATTTATTATATTAGTGTCCACTTAATTCATTCAACATATTTAATATTGAGAGCAGCGGAGTTATTTGATAAATAAAGCAAAAGATTTAAGAAACACAATAGTTACTTTCCCAGCTAATTAGTTACTTTTAAGTATGTAACTTGTACTTGGACTTTTATGTATTTACTTTCAATGTAACCCAATCACTACCTCAGTTACTATTTGTGAGAAGTAACTAGTAACTTTCAGGACATTTTTAAAGGAACGCGACACTGCAACAGTACAAAGAAAGACATCAGAAAGACATGTCCGTTACCCACAATCCCTCAGTGATTAGAGACTAACCTACCTCGTCTTTATCCACGTCTTCATCCACCTCAAACACGTGCACAGCCAAATGATCCGGTCGGGACACTTTACTGCGGGACAAATGTCGCCTTTTAATTCCTAGTTTCACGCCTTTTAGTTTCACACTGATATTGTCTGATGACGATGGACGAGAGAATGTTTGCGTCTGGTGAGCTTCAGGAGCGTGAGAGACCGCAGTCGTCCCTGTAATCACGCGTAATAACACTCTTATTACACGCTCGCTTACACGGGAAGCTGTCGGAAGTCTCCGGAATAATCCTCGTATTTGTAGCTGACGACGTGCCAGTCTGAGATGTAACTCTTGATGCACTGTGGAGCAAACACACACACACACACACACACACACACACACACAGATTTTTGTCTTG
>CM051494.1:33265932-33275932 GCA_028031935.1 Paedocypris micromegethes | reverse complement strand
CATCAGCACCATCAGATCCATCAGCATCATAACCACCCTCAGCATCATTGGCACCATCATCAGTATCATCAGCAGCATCAGCCCCAAGTGGTTATGGCTTCGTGCCGTTTAACCAGCCTGTGATTGGTCGGACACAGAGTCCAGGCCAGAGGTGTAAAAAGTAGCTGTAGAGCACGCTGGAGTAAACGTACAGATACCTTACTGTAAAAATGACTCCATTACTTGTTACAAGTCACCATATCCAGGAAGACTTGAGTACAGGTCGTAAAGTGTCCCTTATTTTAGAAGAACGGAAGTATTTTACTCAAAAAACACAAACAACAGAGAAACTTTGAAATTATGTTTTATTTCCTAATATAGAAATGAAATTTGGCACAATGTTTGTAAAAAGCAAAACAGATAAAATAAAGAAGAAAAAGTCAGTCACACTCAAAAATGCAAAAAAGGCAGAAACAAAAAAGTATTAAATGAAACCCACAGTTTGACGTGATTCACTTCTCAGTAATAGATCTTTCGTCCTGACAATGAGGCCAGCGCTGCTAAACGCTCACATGATAAAAAGTAGAAAGTAGCCAAAAATACTTAAGTAAAGTGATGATCAGGTATCTAGTAAAAACTGGGATCACTGGTCCCAATAAACCAGCGAAATCTGTCGAACAGCCACTAAACACAGAACTGCATATGAATGAGATATTAACTACACTAAATTGAGATATTACACAATAATACATTTTTAACTACATTAACAACAACAATACAACTGTACTTTGGCTCACACACACACACTCTCTCTCTCTCTCTCTCTCTCACACACACACACACACACACACTCACATGGGAATGACGACATATCGAGGGAATCTGGGAGTGACACGCCAGTCTGAGCTCACATCTGCGTCTCCCTGGCAACCGATAAAATCACAGCAAAGCAGACCAATCAAACTGCAGCGTCGTAGCGGGAAAACCCGAGAAGTTTCGAGAAAAAACACACCAATCAGAAGCTCCGCCCCTCGACACTCCATCCCTACTGTCTCTCAAACGCTTGTTTCATTTCTGCGTCATGAGGAGCCAATCACAGCATGCTAAGGTCAGAAGGCGGGGCAGACCCTGGATACGTGGCCAACCAATCAGAGAGCGACACACACACACACACACACACAGACCTATGAAAACTTCCAGACTTTGATTCTAAATTCAAAATTATTATTCAGTAATTTTCTAAGAAACTAACTCAAATCTTCACGTTTTGGTTTGAACGTTTTTTTTTCGTTTAGACTTCTGGCACTAGCGTCACGTGGGGGCGGCCCTTACTCTGATTGGCTGGTGAGAATGTGATTGACAGCAGCTGGACCAGGAAGCCCGGTCCCGCCCCTTTGTCAAATGCTAGAGCCCAATGTGGCCCGCGAATCAGAAAGTTTGGCCACCCCTGATCTAGACTCACACACTCCTCTGGTTCAAACGCTAACCGCGATACAGCAGATCAAGCGTGTGACTGCGCTTTTATTGCTCCGATCACTAAAGAAATGTCAGCCACTGATGTTTCGCACGCACACACACACACACACCTTGTTTACTCGGCGGTAAAGTGACACTGTCTGTGTCTCAGTAAACACACACACACACACACACACTGTGAATGTTCTGTGAGATCATAAAGATTGTGACATTGATTCCGGATCAATAACATTCACTTATCAGCTCGTGTTCACACCATCAGCTTCTACACACCCTCACCACCGTCTCAAACAACTGAAAGATAAACACAACTTCCCAATAAAGATTGAAAGACCCATCATCACGCCAGTAACTAGTCCAGTAAACCAGTAACTAGTCCAGTAAACTCAGTAACTAGTCCAGTAACCCAGTACATTTTGTAAGTACAATAAACATGTAAACCTGTGAACCAGCAAACCCAGTAACTAGTCAAGTAAACACAATGAACCAAGTAAAACAGTAACTAGTCCAATAAAGTCAGTAACTAGTCCACTAAACCAAGTAAACCCAATACAGTAATCCCTCGCTACTTCGCGGTTCGACTATCGTGGATTCACTGTTTTTTTTCTTTATTACATGTATTCGCGGATTAATTTTTTCCCGACCGTGTCTCAGCGGAGGATGCTCGCAGTGCCTCGAGACGGACCGCCGCCGGACGCGTCTCACCGCGGAGAAGTGAATCGCTATGTCGTAACATTACTTTAATAAAGAATCTTACGTGAAAAAAGTGTTTTAAAAGTCTGAATAAGTGGTAAATAAATATGTAAATGTTGTGCCTCCACTTCGCGGATTTCCACCTATCGCGGTTGGGCTTGGAACGTTTCTACCGCGATAAACGAGGAATTACTGTAACTAGCCCAGCAAACCAGTAAACTCAGTAACTAGTCCATTAAACTTTATAAACATGTAAACCCAGTAAACTAAGTAACCCAGAAACAAGTCCAGTAAACTAGTAAACTCAGTAACCCAGTCACTAGTCCAGAAAACCAGTAAACACAGTAACTAGTCCAGTAAACTCAGTGAACCATTAAACCCAGTAACTAGTTCATTAAACTTTATAAACAAGTAAACCCAGTAAACTAAGTAACCCAGAAACAAGTCCAGTAAACAGAGTAACTTCAGTAACTAGTCCAGTAAACACAGTAATTAGTTCACTAAATTCAGTAACTAGTCCATTAAACCCACTAACTTGTCCAGAAAGCCAGTTAACCCAGTAACTAGACCAGGGGTACTCAATAGGCGGACTCCGGTCCGCATCCGGACCCAGACGCGATTACTTTTGGACCGACGGCAAAACCAACATGCTACTCTTGTGATCAAAATCCAAAGGCGTTTTCAGTGGTCACGCAATTTTTATTCTTTGCATTGTTGATGCATTGTTCATTCACACACACGCACCAACGCAAACAAATATATTTATAAATGTATATAATTTATCTTGAATGATTGTGCTCGTTTTAGCTGCGGGATTTGTCAATCACATCCATCACAGCCGCTGTAAGAGCAACGTGACAACTACGTCTCTGTTTGCGCTCTGGCGGCGTTCAGTTACTTTAGAACACGGCCGCGGCGCTTAGTCCCTCAGGTCTTCAGGGCAGCCAGAGCCAGGCGAACGGAAGCTCTGTCGTTTGCGTAAATCGAGAGATTTTTTTAACTTTAAGGAATATGGCGAGCTCAAAGCTGGCCGTCGATTAGAAAAGAAAAGTTGGCTTTGAAAACTGCGAGTTTAAGAGTGAGTGGACAGAATAATATGCATCCGCGCTGCCCGTGCGAAGCAGAAAATGTGTTTAATCTGCAAGAGACGGTCGTGATCGTCAAAAGTGATCGTGAAATGCCATTTATTAATCCAAGCACACACAATTGGAACAAATTACCCTCCACACACACACACACACACACACACACACACACACGGAACGACGTCTCACATGTGTCCTGGGACAACACAAGACACCTTTCTCTAATGCTGAAATAGTCAATGAGTGTGTGAGTGAAGTGGTGACTGCTCTGTTTGAAGAGACTCAAAAGGATCATTCACAATTTATGATCGTTCTCAGATTGTTTGATGAAGAAAAGGGAGGTGAACAATATTGTGTCAAATTGATGAAGATGTTTTGGGTCTTACAAACCTCACACAAGGAGGGATTACATTATGAAGTAGTGACACAGATTCTTAGAGATCGAGAGACTGACCTGAAGCATGTTGTTTCTATACGGACGACGTGCCATTCACATATCGGTTCATATTTGCAACTGACTACCGATATTTTTCCGGACCTCAGACTGAACGGAAATTTCGTAAGTGGACCCTTCAAGTTTATAATTGAGGAGCCCTGAACTAGACCATTACACCTACACCCAGTGACTAGTCCAGCAACCAGTAATCAGTAACTCTCCAGTAAACTCAGTGAACCCATTAAACCCAGTACTAGTTCATTAACTTTTTAGACCCAGTAAACCAAGTAACCAGTCACTAGTCCAGCAAACCAGTAAACTCAGTAACTAGTCCAGTAACCAGTAACTTCAGTAACTAGTCCAGTAAACACAGTAATCATTCAGTAAAACAATATTAGTACTAGTCAGTAAACACAGTAATTCAGTAACTAGTCAGTAAAACACAGTAACTTCAGTAACTAGTCCAGTAAACCAGTGACTAGTCCATTAAACTTTATAAACAAGCAAAACCAGTAAACCAAGTAACCCAGTAACTAGTCCAGTAAACCATTAAATCCAGTAACTTGTTCAGAAAGCCAGTAAACCCGTAACTAGTCCATTAAACTCTATAAAGGCAGTAACGCGGCGCTGGAGAGCTGACTGACCTCCTGGTGCGTGTGTGTGAGCGTCTGCTCCTGTGGCGCTGGTACCAGTATGAACTGCTGCGGAACTCGATCACCAGCTCCTTCCTGGAGGATTTACTGCTGCGGTTCTGCATGGTGCGGTCCGGTCCACACACACACACACACCCACAACACCCACACACACGGTCGGACACGCAGCTTCACCTCGCCTCAGCCGACTCAAGACAGACCGCCCTCACGCACACACACACACCACACACACACATTCTTCCAAGACCACCTGCACACTATGGCCGTCCCAGATCACACACACGCACACACACACACACACATTCCGTGACAGACGCTTCTTCAGTTTCAGTCTGATGACTAGAGCTGAAGTTTAAGCCTCACACACACACACACACACACACACACGATGAAGACTCCTCCGACAATTACAGCTACTCCAGAAAACACACACAATCTAACAAAAATGACACTGACAGAAAGTTTAAATATACACTGATAGGAGGATAAAACAATCACGTGTGTGTGTGTGTGTGTGTGTGTGTGTGTGTAACGGGGAGGGGGCGGCACACCCTGTTTATTCATCTGCTGAGAGAATTCCACACAAACACAACAACCCTAAAACAATGTGTGTGTGTGTGTGTTTCAAACCTTCCCCCGCTATATCCCTCCGGTGTGTGTGTGTGTGTTGTCTCCTGACTGACGCGAGAAAGTCCTCCATTGTTCTTCACCTCTTCTTTCCCACGAGCCTCGTAAGAAAAGCGTGTAAACAACCGTAAAAAGTGTCACATCTTTCAAAACGACGCACTACTGTTCTGAAGGTTAACGAGCGTCAAGAAAATGCCTTTTTTCAAGTATTTATTTAATTTTTGCCAGCTTGTTATTTATAAGCGGATCCCAGCGACCAATCAAAGTGTTTCAATTAAGCCACACCCACTCGCTTAGTGCAAAGTCAGTCGTTTGACACGTCACATGACAGGTCACACAGTAAG
The DNA here is from genome assembly GCA_028031935.1 of Paedocypris micromegethes. Taxonomy (NCBI): domain Eukaryota; kingdom Metazoa; phylum Chordata; class Actinopteri; order Cypriniformes; genus Paedocypris; species Paedocypris micromegethes. The sequence goes on along the minus strand of CM051494.1, from coordinate 33,270,639 downwards.
TGTGTGTGTGTGTGTGTGTGTGTGTTTTATTGGTTAGTTAACGGTTAACTAAATCAACCTTCTAGAAGATCTAGTCCTTTCATTTGTCACACTTTCCATTTCTGGGTCACGAGGAGTTGGAGCCAATCACAGCAGCTCTGGGCCTGGGCACACCCCCCAATGCGGCAACCGACCAATCACAGGAAAAGTAGTCTACATTTACCGTAAAGCCCCAAATACACTTTGCTCGTGTCGTTTACAGCGAGAAGAGAAGAGAAAGGGTGTGATGACGTCCTTCTGAGGCGAGGAAAAGTCAACACGACCTGGCTGATAAACACTCTCACGTTACACACGCTCGTTCAGCTGCTCGGAGACGGCGAGAAGATCTCAACTGAAGTTAAACCTAAAAATACTTGAAGAATTTAAAAATTACTTGAGTCAAATTCCGTCTTATTTATACTTTACTTGAGTACCCCCCCCCCTGTCTACTTTTTACGTCCACTCCTTAAAAGTTTCTGCAATTATCTGTACTTTCTGCCCCTTACATTAAAAAAAAATAAATAATAATATAAAATAACCATAATATACATTAAAGTTTTCATTTTAAAAGTTTTCAATTACATTTTTTATTTTAGTTTAACCAGTCGCGTTACTCCCTATTTCGGTTAGTTTTACTTCTGTCTGTCATCGATCTAATAAAAACATCCAGGTAAGGGCTCCACCTGGTGGCTAATTGTGGTTGGACGAGACGTATAAACCACGCGTCATTCTGACACACTATTGCACAGGTCGGGAACCTGTGGCTCGCGGGCCATATACGGCTCTTCTACTGGCTGCATCAGGCTCACAGCGAAGCTTTAGTAAAAACTATTAATGCTCAAATATAAAACCAGTTCTCCTGTATTTCAAATTATTCGTGTATTTAAATATATAAATTTAGAGGCGCGCCTATATACAACCAAAATTAAACGTTGCCATTTAAATGCATTAACTAGTTTAATGAGGTTAAAAAGACATTATGCGAAAACAAATTAAATTAAGTTGTGCTTTGTTATAGCAATTGGATAAGTGTCACTGTAACACTAGTTCAAGTTCAAGTTTATTTATAAAGTGCTTTTCTCTGTCCCAGACCAACACAAGGCCAGTGTGTCTTTAAAAAGGAAAAAATAATTCGGAATTAAAAAAAAAAAATACTAGTTAATGTACGGTCAATATAAAACACACAAACGTAATGTAAATGAACAAAACGCACAAAAGACTCAAACTTATTCGTTCACTTTATTGTTCAAGGGTTAAAGATTTGAGTAAGAATTGTATATTATTTTTTTCTTGACTCTAATAAGTGGAAACAAAGATGAATAATAAACTGATTTTTATGTTATTTTAGTACCACCATACTTAATTTTAGTGGGTGTTTTTCCCCAATAACTGTTATGTTTAATTGCAGGTATTACAATAGTTTATCATAAATAAAAAATAAATTGTTTAAATTGGGGCTTGGAACTTATTAGCGCATTTACATGTGAATTGGTTCCAGGTTTATGACATATTTGCCGTACAAAACTGCGGATTAAAACACGGATTAATTCCTTACGTCGGGATACCACTGCATTTGCTTGTTGTGAGGTGTGTATAATAACAACAACATGATTGTGTATGCGTGTTCAAGCAAAAACTTGATTCTTATTTTATTATACTTTATTAAAAACTGTATTAATATACTTTATCATTTATTATCATTATTATTTATTTACCTTGTATGTTTGTCTTAATTATTTCCTCTAAGTTGAAATCTATTCTCTACATGTGCTTGTTATTTATTCAACCCAACAACTTTAGTCTCGAGTATCTGCATTTCTACTTGAGTAATAAATGTGACTGTTTTCGACAGCACTGACGGTAAAGGAGTCTCCATCACGCAGAACATTAAATCACTAAAGCAGGAAGTCAAGCTCAGTGATCACATCGGAAAGAAAACCACACACACACACACACACACACGCTGTTGCATAACCCAGTGTGATTGGCGATGGACTGGTGGAGGAACTGGGAATCAGACGAGGGTGTAACGAGAGGAATGTGACTGAAGCAACAACACTTCCCAGAAAAAGACACGGGTGTGTGTGTGTGTGTGTGTGTGTGTGTGAGAGAGAGAGAGAGAGAGAGAGAGAGAGAGAGAGAGAGACAGAGAGAGACAGAGCAGTTTTAGAGTTTAAGACTCTAATCTGATTGAAGCACTTTGTGTTGGTTTTCCAGAATTCCACAGATTCCGAATGTAGATTCAGATTTCAAAAGTCAAATCGAAGCAGCAGTTTATCATTATCTCTCATTATCATGTCATTCTCACTCGTGCCACTGTTCTAAAATTCTATCCTACACATGAGGATTTCCTACGTCGCTCTATGCGCATGCGCGCTAAAAATACATACACTTGTGCAATGACGGTAATTATTCTTTTAATATTCTTTAAGCGATTACAGTTATACATATATGAATAAATATATTTTTGTGCACGTAGACGTGTTTTTCTAGATAAAATTCCTGAATATGAAAACTACACTTTTGTTGAAAATGTTTAAACTTCACCAAACTTTATTCTTTATATTCTTCAGTTTATTTAAGTGTGATTGTCTAAGTACCACTGTTACATTCTAAGACAGATAGAACTATTCATTTTTACTTCCCGATGTGGTCAGAACATGACGTGATTGTATATCGTGCGTGCACAAAGCGCAATGTAGGAAATCCTCACGTGTAGGACAGAATTTCAGAACACCGGTGTTCTGAAAATTCCTCCTACAGCTCAGAATTTCCTACACTAATGTCACTGATCAGCTGTTCCTAGCTACAGCGCTGCGCAAGCGCGTTAAAACACGTCAAAACAGAATACTGATATAAATAACTACATTATATTGTAACATGTTACGATTATCTTGTGTACTGTTATAAGTGTCCGTGTTCATTTAGTGCATTTATGCTGATTCATTGATCCAACGCTACAATATCAAAAGTACATATAACAAAAACACAGGTAGGAATGTTTGTACGATCAAGTAGGAGAAGAAACCGATAGATATAACGAACTTTTTAACGCTCACGTAGAAAGTAGAAAAATCTGAGCGGAGAACAGCTGAGCAGTGACGTAGTTTTAACGCGCACGAGCAGCGCGATGGTTAGGAACAGCTGAGCAGTGACGTATGTTCTAACGCGCATGCTCAGCGCGCAGTGTAGGAACTTCTGAGCTGTAGGACAGAATTTCACTACTGTACACCAGTGTTGTAGGATAAATATCAGCAGAAGGCGAGTGCAGAGTCGTCGCCTCCACTTTAGTCGAAAAAGTGCTAAATAAAACATCGTTTTGCCTGGAACTTTTTCGGCTTCGAGGCAAATGAGCGCGGGAAGCTGGTGGACACGAGCTGATGATGATCTAATCGCTGCTACTAAACCGCAGTAACACCTCACGTACCGAGACGCAGACGTGCAGAAAGAATATCCAGAAGTAACTGTTTCATTATCAACACGCGTGTGTTTAAGTGCCGTTTTTGCCCCGTTAACACTCATTGTGAGAAACGTCGGATTATAACCGACAGATTATGTTATTATAGAGATAATGTAACTATATGTAACTAAAAAGTCGATGATAATAATAACTAGATGTGTGTAATAACAATGTACGTAACTGGATAGTCACTATAATCTCAGTGATGGTGTGAAGCACGTCTGCACTTGTATTTCAGTCTATGTGTCTGATCAATGATGATGTTTAATTAAATCCCAAATCTAAATCAGTTCATAACATGAATGTTTGAGGAGTAAGCTTTTTCATTCTAAAGGCTTGATCTAAGCTTTGTTTGAAAATATTGTACTCTTTTACTTGTGCACACATTTTTGGCCTGGAATAGAGAGCTCCGACCAAACGCATTTTGCGTTAATTTATATTTTTTTAAACGCTTTTAATGTAAGTATTTTTTTATCTTCTGGGAAACATAAAATAATTTTTTTTGTTTTATTTTTAATTTATTTTTTAGCAGTTTTATTTATTTGTGCACTTTATTTTATTTAATTTATTTAATAAATATTTTATATATTTTATTTATTTGTGCCCACGTTCCATTCTTGTTATTGTATTTATTCATACTGAAAAAAGAATCCTTTACTATGAACTTTACTATCCTTTACTATGAACAGGAATCGACCGTATGTGAAAATAAATCCGAATATGCCTGAATGTGTCGTACATTTGGTACAGAACAGAATATAACAGAACATGTCCTGGCACAACGGAAAAATTGAGCAAAAATATAAATGTTTAACAAAATGTTTTATAATTCTACTGTACGCCATATTAGTTGGCCTCACACACACACACACACACACACACACACACACTAGAAAATCTCAGTGTGTTCAGAAGAATCAAGAGAAGCCGCGTAAACAGGGAAATGCCGCCACCTGGAGGACGAGGACATCACTGCAGCGGCCAATAGTGTGTGTGAGTGACCACTAGAGGCAGTGACACACACACACACACACACACACACACACCAGGTGCAGTGTGCAGCCTGAAGTCAGACCGGGATTAGAAACTAGATTACAATCTCTCAGACACAAAGTGAAGAAGAGAAAACACACCACACTGAAACAACAACTCTCTCACTTCACCATTTGTCTGGAGTGTGAACTCACACACACACTCACACACACACACACACACACACACACACACAC
>CM051494.1:33254776-33265019 GCA_028031935.1 Paedocypris micromegethes | reverse complement strand
ACACTCACACACACGCAAGAGTGAAACTGAAATACAAAAAACAGGCGTCATGCTGCTTTAAACCACGCGCAAAAAATAAGATAAAACAATGAAAAACACAATAAAAATACAGTAAAAATAAGATAAAATATGAATAAAATACAAAAAAAAATAAACTAGCTGGTTGAGGTGAAGTGACTCTAGTGATCCAGGTAAAGTGTCTAGTTTAACCAGATCTCAGTGTCGTTAACATTTCCCAAATAAATCCGATAAGCATTCCCAAATTTAGACAAAATGTTTTTATACCGAATAAACATTCAATAACAAACATTCAACTCAACAATATAACATGATAAAATATCGTAATAACTGTAATAAAAAAAACTTGAACACTTTATTGCGTAAAGATCTCCGGAAGTAAGATCTCTGTAACCGTGTTACTCTGTAAAAGTGTTTTCTTATTAGTTTATTGTGCGTGAAGAATTAAAAAAAAAAACCTTTTATACGTCGGGACTCTTACGTGTTTCACTAAAAACATCTCGCTGCATATTAGTGGTAAGAAAAAAACTCGCTCTCTTTCTGTTCGCTACTACTATTGGCCTATCGTAGAGTGAAATCACGTCCTAAACAGAGACAATATTTACTCGACGACGCCGTTCGTTAAAAGAAATTTTCGTTAACAGAGTCATTTGTAAAGTGAGGTACAGTGAACTGTCGCTATATTGCGGCTCAACAATCGCGATCTACTCACCAACTACCTTGTGGATTTTCTTCATTACGACTAAAAGCATTGTATCGCGGATTTTCCGGAAATTTGGAAAACGAAAATGCCACGAAAAACGATGATGACTGCTGAGAAGCTGACACTTGGCGATATGTTGAAATCCCGCCGTTTCCCAGCGTTCGCTACATTCAGAAGGACAAGACGAACTTTAGAATAGAATAGACGTATAAATACAATTTAACGTATAAATGAGTCAGTAAAAGTTAAAAGTTTCACTAAGAGAAAAGTATAAATACGTTCGTAAATATGGTGTCCCTACTTTGCGGATTTTCAGCTATGGCATTCGCATATTCGCACCAGGAAAGAAAATATGCTGCGGATCGCGGTGGTGATTATTTTTCGCTTGCAATCTTCACGTTTGCTTTTTTTTTCTTCTCACCAGCCAATTAGAGTAGAGGTCATCCGGCGAAAAAAAAAAAAATCCAAACGAAAAAAAAAAAAAACTAACAAAAAATATGAAGTGAAAAAATAAAGTTTCAAACGAAAACGTGAAGATTGCAATCGGAAAAAAAAAAAAGAAACATAAATGTGACGCATTTTCGTTCATTTCATCGAAATTTACGTTTGAAATTTTTGGCACTCATCTGATTCCATAAAGGATCAGACAGACTCAGCACATCTTGTCCCGTCATTTCACTGCGTCTTTGGACTTGCCGCTTTTATCCAAAGTATTTTCACACAGTTTTGTATTAAAACCGCTTGACGCTTCACGACAGCCACAGGAAATCAGCAGAATAGAGAGATTAAACTCCCGGAGCGGAGGTGAAGTGTGTGTGTCTGACACTGAGACTCTCTGGGTTCAATCCGGCTCGTGGCCTGACGTCATCAGGAATGATCGGAATGCTGTGTGTGTGTGTGTGTGTGTGTGTGTGTGCCAGCCAACAGCAGGACTCAGAACCGGTGGCGCTGAAAAATCTTTGGGTCAAGATTACACACATTGGGTTACTACACACTTCAAACACTATTGCTGATTATATGTTGGATCTTGATTATATTTTGTCTATGAACGTTTCCCAATAATCTGCCGCCACTTCCTTTCACAGCCTTCCTGACAGAGAGAGAGAGAGAGAGAGAGAGAGAGAGAGAGAGAGAGAGAAAGAGAGACAGGGAGAGTGAAAAACAGACAGAGAGACAAACAGAGAGAAAGAGAAACACAAAGAGAGAGAGACAGAGAGAGAGGGAGAGGGAGAGAGAGAGAGAGAGAGAGAGAGAGAGAGAGAGAGAGAGAGAGAGAGAGAGACAGAAAGAGAGAGGAGAGAGAAAGAGAGAGACAGACAGAGAGAGAGAGAGGTACAAAGAGAGAGAGACAGAGAGAGAGAGAGAGACCGAGAGATAGAGAGAGGGAGATAGAGAGAGAGAGAAAGAGAGAGAAAGAGAGAGAGAGAGAGAGAGAGAGAGAGAGAGAGAGAGAGACCATTTGATAGACAGACAGACAGATGGAGAAAGACAGACAGACAGACGATGCTGATGTTGAACTTCCTGAAGCAGAGATGGCAGCCAATCAGATTGTCGGAGGGTGGAGCTTCATCATTCCGTACCAAATCCAAACTGATTCCGAGAGAGCCAGATGTGCTTTCTGAAGTGTTTGAGGGAAACGTCTAGACTGTAATGATCATCCATCTCAGGAGGAGGAAATCCCATAATGCTGGTCTACAAACTCCAAAGTTCAGGAAAGACTTTTAATGCTCTTGATCTATAAAGCAACGTGCGTCACAGATGCAGAATATTGCAGAAAAAAACAGCACGCATCAAGAAAAAAAACGGTATCAATAAATATGGCCGCATCCAGTGTTAATGTTGACGAAGATTTTTAATTTAATTTTAGTCATGGTCTTTCGACTAAAACTCAGTTTAGTTTTAGTCCCAATTTAGTCGTCTTCATTTTTTTTTTGTTTTAGCCAAACTTTATTCGACTAAATACCACAGCATTTTAGTCGACTAAATTACAATATAGATTTAGTGAACAAAAATACAGGGTCTATATATTCTCAATGTTTACTAAAATCTGAATACGTAGTTAACGATGAACATATAAATATATATATGTCACGGACTCACGCACTTGTGTTTTGGGACTCCTTTTTGACACCTTTATTTTGAAATGTCGTCACGGACTCTGAGTTCCTCATCACATTGGTTTTGTTTTGATTCCGGTCTGTGTCGCGTGCCGCCGCCTTTGTCCAGGTGTTCTACGTTTGTTATCACTTAGTTTCTGTTTTTAAGTAGCATTCGGTTCTTTGTCTTGTTGCCAGATTGTCGGTGCTAACCCCCGTCATTCAGCGTTCTTTGTCTCGATCCTTGCTTTGATTTATTGACCCTATTCCAGCCTTGTGACTACGATTCTAGCCTAGCGACTTTGTCCCGTTTTGCCTCGATTATTCTGACCCTGTGCCTGTTTTTTCGGACTGCCTTTTGCTAACCTTTGATACTCACGTCTCGTTGCCGACCCCAGCCTGTCTGACCTTGTTTTTGGAAATAAACCCCTTCGACCTGCTCCGATCGTCTCGTTTGTGCTGTCGCATGTGGATTAATCACCCGTCCGCCGTGTCATATATATATATATATACACACAAAAATATATATACAAAATATATATATGTACAAATATATATATATCTTTTTTCTTTCTTTTTCTTGAAGTTATTTTTATGAACTTTTCTTTCAATTCAAATAAATGTCTTCTCATAAGTGAAACCTCAACATAGTGAAAAATAAATACAGTAAAATAAAATGAATTATAATTGCATCACATTTCTAAATAACAAATGGTTGCACGGTGAAAAAAGTCGTTTCATCAGCAGGTGGCGCTTCAGGTGTTTTGTGTTTCTCCCTGTGATTGTTGCTTCACACGCGGCTGCAGATAGTTTTCCAAGTTTTTCTAAGGTTGCGTTGAATATAAAACGAAAGCGTGAGTTTTTATATAGTTCTCGTTTCGTTTTCGTCAGGGGAAAAGTGGCGTTGACGAAGACGATGACGAAAATATTTTGTCAACGAAATTAACACGGGCCGCATGAAATTGCAGGAAACAAGGCTTCCCAGTAGATTATTGTCTTTTACTTTATCCGTGTGTGACATTTGAACATCAGATAAAAATATACAAGATATATGACACACTTTTACGAGTTGAACTTCTAGCGGTTTGAATAGCATTCCAGGGAAACACCTCATATTCATAACATATTAACAAACTAGTAAAGGTCTTGCTGAGATCAGACGGGCAAACAGAAATCAGCAGGTCCAGCCCTGGAAAGACCTTCAGCAGAAGATAAAATCAGACACACACACACACGTTGTGAAAGGCTTTCCTGCTGTAGACGCTCTGAAAATAACCTGCTCAAACAAACCGCGTTCCAAACTCGCCCATTCGCAGGCACCGTACCATCACGACATCACTTTCACCCCGACAACACGTGTCAAGACTTCTCCAGACAAACTGATGCGTTACACACACTCGTTACAGCAACATCTTTCAGATACTGTATCAAGCGAACTTAAGCACGTAAATCTGCTGATTTTCAGGCACAAAATGTAACAAATAAAACTAAAATTTCCAATAGTTCTGGCTAAATTACGTACATTTTCTCTTTGAAATACAATTTTTGCCTTATTTCAACTAACCTAACTTGTGACTCGTATCACTTCAATGTTGTTTTACTTACTAACAATACTCAATATACTTGCGCTCAAAACTACAGCTCCCATCATGCTTCGCTGCTCATTGGTTCCCATGAGCCTTTGCGCTAAAGAGCATTAGAGTAAAGCTGACTGAGCTGGTTTGTGTTAGACGTAAAGATCAGAACAGTATTGTTTTTCTCTGTGCAGCAGACAGAGCCATTAGATTGTGTTTGACTCGCTGTTCTTCCTTTCACACTGTTTTCTTTCTGCGCCGGAGCTTTTGTGTTCTTATGGTCTCGTTTTCAAGCGCTAGCCCGTTAGCCTTTAGCACGGCGATCTAGCAGATAAAAAAGGTCTGTCTGTTCTTTTCTATTAATGACTGTATTTAGTTTAATTTGACTTCTTCCAGTGTTATTTTGTCTCAGTTAAGTATCACAACGTTTCTAATGTTTCTTTATTTCTGTTATTGAGCTAATAAAAACTGATATGCGCGTCTGCCTCCAGAAACATTATTTAAAGAAATGAGCGCTTATATTTACGTGAATATTTGAAATTGGCAATTATAAGCAACCTGCAAGTTTTTGAGTCGCTAAAATTGAAGAAAAAAAAAACGGGTGCTTATATTCGCGTAAATACGGTAAATGCTTTCACGATTGGGTCATTTTTTACAATCATGATCATGCTCATCCTGAATTACACTTAGAACTTAATCAATTGAGAACCAAACTATTACAGAGAGAGAGGGAGTGAGAGAAAGATAGTACGTACATCACTCTACAAACTAGTGTACAACACAAGTCAGAAGAAGTTGAGGGAGTTTGTATCGTGTCTCTCCTTTTATCCATTTAAAGCCTTTAGTCATTTTTGGTTCATGAAACCCCAACATTTACCCTAACTCTTACTCTAACAGTGCTTCTTAACATTAGATTGAAAACCCCAGGGGTTTGGTGAGTCTGTCTCAGGGGTTCGGTAGACATCAAGACACACCGCTGGGCCACACCCATCACTGGGCCACACCCACCACTGTACCACAACTGGACTACACACATCACTAGACCACACCCACAACTGGACCACACCCATCACTGGACCATACCAACCTCTGGGCCACACCCACCACTGGACCACACCTACCACTGGACCACACCCACCACTGGACCACACCCACAACTGGACTACACACATCACTGGACCACACCAACCACTGGGCCACACCCACCACTGGACCACACCTACAACTGGACCACACCCACAACTGGACCACACACCCCCTGGACCACACCTATCACTAGACCACACCCACCACTGGGCCACACACATCACTGGGCCACACCTACCACTGGACCACACCCACAGCTGGACCACAACTACCACTGGACCACACACCCCCTGGACCACACCTATCACTAGAACCACACTACCACTGGACCACACCCACAACTGGACCACACACCCCTGGACCACACCTATACCTGGACCACACCCACCACTGGACCACACCAACACTGGACCACACCCACAACTAAACCCACACACCCCCTGGACCACACCTATCACTAGACCACACCTATAACTGGACCACACCCACCACTGGACCACACCTATAATTGGACCACACCCACCACTGGACCACAACTATAATTGGACCACACCCACAACTGGACAACACACATCACTGGACCACACCCACCACTGGGCCACACCTATAACTGGACCACACCCACTACTGGACCACAACTACCACTGGACCACACCCACTATTCCCGGCAGGCTTAACATCTAATCAATATTAAATGCAATATCTCTGATTTGCTTGCGCTCATCAAAAGTGAAAAGATGATAAACGATTGGTAGAAACTATGCGGCTCTTGTGCGAGCTGAACCCGCCTGAGGAAGGAAGGTCACGGAGGTCATTCCGAACACACAATGACGAGGCCGGAGAATCAGTGGGAACCAGGAAGAGAGAGGGAGACGTCACCTCACAGGAAGTCATCCCCCGCTCTCGGGTTTCTACGTGTCTTCACAGGTGACGGGCTCCAGCGCTGATGTGTGTGTGTGGAGGAGATTTACGGCTGCTTCAGAGGTTTTTGCCGAGAGGAGAAATACGAATCCTGCAAGATGTTTCACAATGTTGGAGGACGAGATGAGCTAATACTATGAACGTGCTTATGAATTCACACACACACACACACACACAAACACTTTTCAGACTATTAGGCGCACTTAAAATTCTTTACATTTTTCAAAAATTGACTGTGCTTTTCTCTAACGGGAACCCAGTTTGTCCGAATGCTTCAGTAGATCTCTACAGGTGAACGTTTTTTAACCTCTGCGACTATAACCTAAACCAGATCGACTAGTCACTAGAACTAGTGTGCAACGCTGTCTGTTAGTGACGATGTGTCAAAGAGTCACAAAGCAACTACAAACTACTACTCCTGAAGAGTCGCCGCGGGTTTTAAAATGGTATTTTGACTTGACATAGTTTTTAATGCGTTATTGAGTTTTTAACGGAACAATGTTGCGTTATTGAAGGAGTTTAATATTAATAAATAAAGTCTGTTGCAGTCAAAAGCTTTGTTTTGCGTCGTGTGTCTTATAATCCGGAGTCTTGTGTGTGAACAAAAATCGGGAAATAGATGTTCAACAATGGTGCGTCTTATAATCCCGCACATTACAGTAAAGTACAGTAGTGCCTCTCTTTACAAAATTAATCTGTGACGACAGCAGTTTCGTAAAATATAAATTTCGTAAAATGGACCTCATATTGCATGTAAAATGTGATATAATATTATATTTTTTATAGAATTTATAATATGATAAAGTATGTATTGTAATAACTGCAATAAAAACATCTATCCGTCGTCTTGTGATAACATTGCGATAACTGTGATGTAGCCGGATCAGGGCGGAGCCTGACATCAGCAGGATGTTAGTCGAGCGTCTCACTCGGGTTGTACTTTAGTGTGTAAACGTAATGAAACGGCTGTTGCAGTTTCACAACTGATCGACGGAAGCTTTGGTAATAAAAGTGACGTCAGCTCGTCCTGTGTGAGACCTCGGCGGTCCCGTAAGTAAGATGTCTGTAACCGTGTCCTTCGTAATTAAAATTTTTCGTTAACAGAGTGATTCGTAAAGTGAGGTACTACTGTATTTGTGAGTGTGTGTGTGTGTGTGTGTCAGTGGTTCCGGAAGTAATATATCTGTAACTCGCGCTGAGTTCTGCGGTTACGTGTGTGACATACACACTAGCAACGTCGTTCCGAATAACTTTGTTAAATCTGGGCATCAAAAACGAAACGCAAGATTAAATAAAGCAGCGCGGGGAAAAAAAAGATGATTATTTTATAATTTTTTAAAGAATCGTTTGTTAAATCACAAAGCTTTTTTTTAAGTTAATGCTAACTTTAAGTTAATTTTTAAGTTAATGCTAACTTCAACACGAGCGTGTAATGCTAAAATATATTTTAGCATTTCCAGTTTTTGTTGCATCTTATTTATTTCAAAATGTATTGAATGCATTTTTCTTTCTTTGGTATTTAGGTTCAGATACTGTATTTATTAATCACAAAGCATCAAACAGTCTCATTACCTCAGTCACGTTGAATGTAGTTTAATTGACCCTATGTGTTGTAAAAGTAGCTTAAAAATATTATTTTATATTTATATTTATATTTAAATTTTATACTTAAAAATGCAGTTTTGATGTACTTAAAAGTGTCAACTGCGAAAGTCGCAATCACAATACGTATCAGAAAAATCGCAATTCGTCTTTATTCTCAAAGCCACTCAGCAGCCAATCACAACAGAGAGACACAGATTGTTCTAGAGAGCGTGAGGTGGCAGAAATACTTCACGGCAGATTCATACTTCACATGCGAATATTGCCCCATAAGCAGATTTCCCGTCACTCCTCCTCTAAAACACTATTTCTAACACTTGGAATGCTGTCAAACGGGGCGTGGCATTGACTCTGGCACGAGAAAGCCTGTGATCTGAGATTGATACGAGGCTGGAAACCTCACGGCACCACGACGTCGGCCTTGATTTAGCATGGGCGCTCGCCGGCTGATGAAGCGTGGACTTCAACACGAGCGTGTGAATGAGACTAATCCAGACTACGCAGCCCACCACACACTCCACACAGTCCCACTATTATTCTACACACACAGTCACTCTTCACATTGTCTTTACATCTTTCATGCAGGAATGTGTGTGTGTGTGTGTGTGTGTGTGTGTGTGTGTGCGTGTGTGCGTGCGCGCTCGTGCCAGCTCTAGATGTTTCTCTGGGTTCCTGGATTAGACTCAAGTGTAGGGCTTGGTTGATTAATCGAAAAATAACAAAAAAATATATATATTTTGTCTCCTACTCACTTCAGCGTTATTCAGTTGTACTTTTCTTATCTTGGAGATTTTGTATTTTCATTCATATTTCATATTTTATCTTCATCTCTTGTTTTTATTGTATTTCTATTGTTTTTTTTTTTTATCTTTTTGGTATTTCCATTTGCACATTTTGGAATAGCACATTTTTATCTGTATACCCTGCTTTACCGTATTTCTATTCTTTATCTTTTTATTTTATTTCCCTTTGCACATTTTGTTGTATCTCCCCCATTCCTATGTTTAAATGCTGGAATGACCAAAAAACACATTTCACTTCATGTTGTACCACGTATAATTTGTATGTGACAAATAAAATTTGAATTTGATTTGAATTTGATTGAACAGAAATCCTGAACTTATAATCGTTCACACTTTTCAGGTCGATTAATTCGATTACTTTCCCTTTTTTTTTTCGAATCGACTATTTTGGCTTCACAGGACATATCTTATTATAAACCATACCTTATTATAAATAATAAGACTTATTTTATTTAGAAGAGAACTGCTCATTTTATACACAATATACAATAACACAATAGCACACAATATACACAATAACAATATACAATATATATACAATAAAATATCAAAAAAATCATTTATTTTGTTCCCAAATGCGCAATGTGTTATTTATTTTTATTATTATTTATTTATTTTACTTTTTTTGACAAAGTAGTTGTGTGATTTAGGCATTAATTTCAACTGTTGATGTTCGATAAATAATCATAAATTAGATCTGTGTGTGTGTGTGTGTGTGTGTGTGTGTGTGTGTGTGTGTGTGTATTTCCTTCATATGTTTTAAAATCAAGTAATGCACACTTTGTAATGCATGTTTATTGTACAAAACTTGTCAGAGAAGCTTGAGGGCAAAAAATATAAATAAATAAAATAGTCGTTCATTAATCGCAAACGTGTTAAAATGTTGAATTAATTGTGATTTTTGACATAATCGCCCCGCCCTGCTCTGGAATGCACAATCAAGACAGAATATTCGAGGATTAAACTCTCCAATGTCTCACTAAGATGCCCAAACTATGTAGCCTAATCCCTAATCCAGCAGGATAATCCCCCTCAACCCGACTCCACCAGACGTGCCTTTCTAAACTCAAACTGTGCTGGAGCGAGGTGAGGATGAGGAGCAGTGAGGTCACAGGTCACAGGTCACAGGGGTCAAGATTAATCACACACACACACACACTGAACTATGATGACGGGACAGTACCAGCGATCAGGCAGAAAGACTGAACAGAACCGTAAAGGTGCGAGCTGCGCTGGTTCTTCTTATTTTTCATTTTTTTTATCAAAGTCGTTTGTAAACGTTTGTTTCACACGCCCACGAGGTAGAGCAAGAAAAGAAAGCGTGATGACATAAAACTCTCTTTTCTGGTCTGTCTTTGTCTCTCTCTCTCTCTCTCTTTCTCTCCCTCTGTCTTTCTGTCTGTCTCTCTATCGCTCTCTCTCTCTCTCTCTCTCTCTCTC
>CM051494.1:33238955-33251974 GCA_028031935.1 Paedocypris micromegethes | reverse complement strand
TGTGTGTGTGTGTGTGTGTGTGTGTGTGTGTGTGTGTGTGTGTGTGTGTGTGTGTGTGTGTGTGTGTGTGTGTAGCGTTGTAATAGTGACTCACTCACCAGCAGCACTGAGCCTCTGACCGCCTCTGACGCGCTCTGCCGCAGCTCGGCCGCGGTGCCCGGTTTACTCAGCCCGCGGGTGAAGCGCCGCGTCTCCGTCATTCCTCTCCGCGTCCCCGGGTCTCAGCGGGTCTGCGCGCGCGGGCTGAGCTGTCACCGAGTCTCCGCCCACCGCCGCCGAGCGAGCCAATCGCGTCACAGAACGCCCCGCATTATAATATCCATGAGGCGAGTCGTACGATTGTGACCTTCCCTCCTGATTAATATTCACAAGGGCGGGTTGATCGCCATTGACGTCACTTGTTTTGAAGTTCTGCTTTCGAGTCGTACTTATTAACACCATTTAGACGCAGATAAAGCCATGAAAGGAAGAAAAAGGTCGGTTTTACTCTTCTCATTGAGAGGAGATAGTGAATCTCAGTAGCAGCGTGACGCGTCACAGAACGCCCACATTTATAATATTCATGAGAGTCTTGCGATCCCGCCTCTTTAATATTCACGAGGGCGTAGTTGACGTCACATGTTTTGAAGTTTTGCTTTCGAGTGGAACTTATTACCAGTATTGGACCATTTAGACGAGGATAAAGCCAAGAAAACGAGGAAAAAGATCGGTTTGACTTTTCTCATTAAGAGACGACAGTGAATCGCACTAGCAGCGTGAAGCGTCACAGAACGCCCACATTTACAATATTCATGAGGCAAGTCTTACGACTGTGACCTCCCCTCGGATGAATATTCATGAGGTCAGGTTTGAGTTCCAATGACGTCAGTTGTTTGAAGTTTTGCTTTCGAGTAGTATTTATTACCAGCGTTGGATCATTTTGACGACGAATCCATGAAAAAAACTAAAAAAATACCACAGTTTCCCGCCGTTTCCCATTCTCGTTGGTAATTGTGAGTAAAGAGTTGGTGAATCTCATTAGCAGCGTTAAATCCTCTCGAGCAGCTGGTAAATACGCGCTTTACCTTCCTGTAGAACACGTCACGTGACTGTCTCTCTAGGCCAGGAAAGCACCACACACTCCTTTACACCACTGAGAGAGAAAACACTCAAACTGGGTCTAATCTGTGTGTTTTAATTTTATTGGTATTTTGTGTGTGTGTGTGTGTGTGTGTGTGTGTGTGTGTGTGTGGGTGTGTGTGTGGGTGTGTGTGTGTGAGCGTGTGTGTCTGATCGTGAGAGAATAACACTGTGGTGTAAGTGGTGAAACGGCGCCGCCTGCTGGACGCAACAGAAGAAGCAACAGAACTATCGGCTCCTGGAATGACGTTTTATTGCTTTCAGTTCCAATAAAGTCCCAATAATCATCTCTTTAAATGTCCTTTCAATTTAGCCGTGGTACAAAAGCACGTGTCTGTTTGTAAAGCTATAATTTCTATTATTACAGTCAGTACAGGTTGACGTTAAATGTGAAGCATGACCTGATTGTAAAGTTGCTGTTGATTTGTCAATAATATAAATCGTGATATTAAAGCGTCTTTTCTTTAGTGCCAAACGCTTGTGTGCTGACCGGATTAATGCAAATAAAGGATGTCGGTCTGAGAAACTAAAGATTTGGCAGCTGATGAGTTAATCCTTCAGACAGACGCGTTGATTTGCTTTGGCACGTTCAAGATTGTGTGTATTTGAATATGGCACTGAATGAACACACACGCACACACACACACACACACACACACTATCACACAACCTCAACTAAAACAAAACACAAATTCACAATGATTTAAACACACACACACACTCTATCACACACACACTCTCACAAGATTTTTTTTTTTGTCTTAAAGTGTCGTTTCACTTAAACGAGGTGCAATCGGCAAACATTAATAAATAGAAAACATTTTTTTAGAAAAGCGCATGTAAAAGAAGAGTATAAATACGTACGCTTTACAACTTTTTCACACAATTGGCAATGGTACAAAGTTTCTGGAACAAAACACTTCTGATGTGGGATATGTAGTGTATTATTTAACCCTCCTATTACATCCGGGTCAAATTGACCAGTTTTCCAAATGTAAAAAATATTTAAAAAATACTTTTCACTTTGTAAAGTATTTTTTCACTTTGAAACTTCTCCTGATTGTCTTATCTGATGTCATCATCATACAAAAAATATAATGCTTCTGTTCACGTATATGTAACACCTGCTACATGTTTATGTTACAAAGATCCTGTGTGTGTGTGTGTGTGTGTGTGTGTGTGTGTGTGTGTGTGTGTGTGTGTGTGTGTGAGACAGCGGTGTATTATGTCTCAATGTTGCAAATAACAGATTTTTGATCTTTCTGATTCTTTTTAGCGTCTATTTTGTCTGAAGGGTCAAATTGACCGGAACATTATCATTGTAACAAAAAATGTAGCGGACGTTACAAATATGAATAAATATCAACTGAAACATTGTTTGTTTATATGTAAATCACACTAACTAACAGCTTTAGGAAAAGTTTCAAAGTGAAAGAATTCTTTTGAGTTTTAACATTATTTCTAGCCTTTTATCAGGGGTCAGTTTGACTGAAACATAACAGGAGGGTTAAGGTCAAAGGTCGTCTGATGTGTGTTTCATCAGGTTGAGTCGGCAGCTCAAACGTACAGAACACCATCTGAATCACAGTGTGAGATATAGACTATATAGATATGAGTCTCGTCTACTGTGAAATCTAAAGGGCGTGGCTCGTCAGTCTCCGTCCTTCCGGTTCAGGAAGCGTGTTCTTCTGCTGGGAACAGTGGCGCTTCGGATCACCGTCATCCATCTGCAACGAGAGACAAGAACGATCACACGACGACATTACTTTCCGGATCATCCAAGTTTTAGCTTTTATTCCTCCCTCGCTTTCCAAAACAGTGTGAGCGCTGAGTTTAATAACAGAAGGAAAAGAAAAAGATTAGCTATTCAGCTTGCGTGGTCACAATTAAGACTTGTTTTTTGCAGAAACAGTACGATATACCGTAAACATACAGTAAATTACACAATTACATAGTATTATCGTATTTTTATTAATATAGTATTTTTAAATGTAAGCGCTCCCTCCTGAATTATGCACAAAACATTGCAACTTTCTGAAACATTTCAGGCTAAAAACCGAAATTTAACATGACTCGTAATGTAAATGTGACTCGGTCATCAGTGGAAGAATTTAACAAATAACAAGTGATTGAAATTCCACAAGTTCACAATATGCCAGCGGGAGGCGCTGTAATGCCTGCGCCTGGAAACACGCTCTCCTGTTTAATGCGCTGCGTTCCTCGCCCATATATTTCACTTTGATACTGTGGTGAGACACACTGGTGAACACATACTGGTGAACACACACTAGTGAAGACACTGGTGAACACACACTGGTGAAGACACTGGTGAACACACACTAGTGAAGACACTGGTGAACACACACTTGTGAAGACACTGGTGAACACATACTGGTGAACACACACTAGTGAAGACACTGGTGAACACACACTTGTGAAGACACTGGTGAACACACACTGGTGAACACATACTGGTGAACACCACTAGTGAAGACACTGGTGAATACACACTAGTGAAGACACTGGTGAACACACACTGGTGAAGACACTGGTGAATACATACTGGTGAACACACACTAGTGAAGACACTGGTGAACACACACCGGTTAACAACACTGGTGAACACACACTTGTGAACACACACTTGTGAAACAACACCGGTGAAGACACTGGTGAACACACACTAGTGAAGACACTGGTGAAACACACACTAGTGAAGACACTGGTGAACACACACTAGTGAAGACACTGGTGAACACACACTGTGAAGACACTGGTGAACACACACTGGTGAACACATACTGGTGAACACACACTAGTGAAGACACTGGTGAACACACACTTGTGAAGACACTGGTGAACACACACTGGTGAACACACACTGGTGAACACATACTGGTGAACACACACTAGTGAAGACACTGGTGAATACACACTAGTGAAGACACTGGTGAACACACACTGGTGAAGACACTGGTGAATAATACTGGTGAACACACACTAGTGAAGACACTGGTGAACACACACCGGTTAACACACACTGGTGAACACACATGTGAACACACACTTGTGAACACACACCGGTGAAGACACTGGTGAACACACACTAGTGAAGACACTGGTGAACACACACTAGTGAAGACCAACACGTGAACACTAGTAGCAGGACACACACTGGTGAACACACACTAGTGAAGACACTGGTGAACACACACTGGTGAACACACACTAGTGAAGACACTGGTGAACACACACTGGTGAACACACACTAGTGAAGACACTGGTGAACACACACTGATGAACACACACTAGTGAAGACACTGGTGAACACACACCGGTGAACACACACCAGTGAAGACACTGGTGAACACACACCGGTTAACACACACTTGTGAGCACACACCAGTGAAGACACTGGTGAACACACACTAGTGAAAAGACACTGGTGAACACACACTGGTGAAAAAATTGGGAACATGGTCTGGTGAAGACCCATTGGTAAACACACACTTGTGAACATGATCTGGTGAGTACACACTTGTGAACACACACTGGTGAACACACAGGTGAAATGACACTGGTGAACACACACTGGTGAACACACTAGTTAAGAACCCTCATCAGCCAATGAGTTCTGTTTTAGCTTGAGATACACACACCAGATGTGAAACGCAGCGAGACTGGGTCGTACCTGCGGAAGAAGTACTGGCTCTCGGTTCTGAAGTAGTAGACGTGAGATTTAAACTGCAGCTTGAAGACGTGATCTTTGTGAATGTTCTCCGACTGGCCGACCTCGGTGACGGTGTATCCCAGCAGCGGCAGACTGGCCAGCGGATGCTCCTCCTGTCTCACACACACACACACACACACTCACATTCCACACGCGTGCCAGGGATGGTCAGGGGAGGAGCTCCGCTACCTCATGTGTTTTGTAGAAGAACAGCGTGAAGTTGGTGAACACCACCCAGAGCTTCTGCCAGCCGTTGCTGTTCTTAAACTTCCTGAGCAGGTTTCCTGAGAGACGGTTCTGCCGGAACACAGAGCGGAGCCATCAGCATCACTTCCTCATTTAGCTTATTATATTAAGCTATATATATATATTATAACTTATTTATTTTTTACATTCCTGGCTAAGTAAAATATCCCTGAAAATGACCGATTCTAGCGATTGGAACTACACCTCCCATAATTCATTGGGATCTAGAAACCCCTTTTAACTCCCTGCCCGTGTTCTTCATTTTTCTCTTTTTGGAATGCGGCTTTGGACTCCGTTTGTAGCTGTTAGCGCTAAGCTACCCGGATGTGGTTTGTAGACTCTGATTGTTGTTTTATAAATTACGCCATTATTTAAAGACGCACAATCAATATTAAGTAAAATATGTAAAAATTATCTAAATCAATTATCTTACAATCGCCAATTTCAAATATGCCCGTAAATATAACATATGCCCCGCCCCCAAATAACCGCTGCCGATTATAAAGCACCCCCCCCCGTTATAAGTTACCGTAAATTACTTTGTTTATAAAGGTTTGCCAACCTTTTCCTTCCACTTCTTCAATGTTTATACAAATATCTGTATCTGTATCTATATTACTTCTACTCCTTACATTTAAAAAATAGTTGTGTTACTCCTGTTTCATTTCAGTTAGTTTTATTATGTGTTACTTTGTGTTTTCCTAGAATCTAGAATCTTTTCTCTTAGATCGATGAAAACATGGAAATAAAACTAACCGAAATGAAATAAGAGTAACTTATTAGCCTAGATAAATGGCGCCATCGGGTTACGGTAAACTTGATTGTTGTTGATTGATACATATAGACACGTGTCACTCCGACACACTTTCAGTCAAAACTGCGATTTTAACCAGATTTTGTGCGTTTTCTTCCAGTCTTCCAGTTTGAATCCGTTGCCTGACAAAAGGTGGTACCGGCGATATTTGTGTTGATGCTTTGTTATTATCAAACAGTCGAACGATTGGTTCTTTTTACCTTCTTCTCGTCAGCGTGTTTGCTATTTGCTAAAACGAACTGCATTTTATATGTACTGAAGCCTCTCAGAAAGACATTCATGCGCAGGTTCCATTATTGATGACAGGCCTTAGATAAGTGGTGTCAGACTCATTTTCTCCGGCCACTGTTCCTGGTCCTGAAATGGCTAGGTGTCTCACACTCATATAAAACGTATACAAACTCATATAACTTGACAAGATGACAAATGAAGTTGCGTAGAAAACCCAAGTGTGCGTGTTGCTCTAACATAAATCCTTTTAAATTTTGTCAGCTTATGAAAACACACATAACTCCATTAATGAAGGATCAAACTGTCCAAGTGAATGAAGAAAAATAACATCAAACTGTGGAAACACTGCCGCGGCTACCCTAGTCGAAAGGCATTGTGGGAAATGTAGTTTTTGGTCAATGCACGCTCTTAATTTAGATTTTGGTATTTATTCTTAGACACTCTTTTAAACTCTCGTGGGACACATACAATGACACAGCGGGCCACATCCGGCCTCCGGGCCTTGAGTTTGACACATGTGCCTTAGAGAAAAATGAAACACGAATAAATTAAAATTAAATGTAAAAAGAAAGGTAAAGTAAAAGCGAGGCATCACCTCGGTGGCTCTGCTGAAGTCCAGCATGGAGACGCTGGTGCCGCGGTGCCAGCAGACGTGTGCGGTGGAGTTGGCGTGGTGAAGTGCGTTGGCAGAGTTTCGCGTCAGAGATGCTTGAGATCCACTCAGATCCTCTTCTGATTCGCCTTCAGACGCCCCGGAGGATTCTGGGAAGAAGTGAAGAAGCCGTGTTTCATTACCGCGAGAGCCACACTGTGGGTTCTAATCCCAGTCCGTGGTTACCGCTCCTACTGCAGGGGGCGGGGCGATTTGAGCGGGCGTGGCAACGGGAGCGGGGCGACAAAGACATCATGCAAAATGGGTTTTCATGAACGTACGAACAACGAAACATGAAAATAAACTCAAATCATACTTTATTGTGTGGCTAAAATATCTGTAATTTTTTTCCAGTAAAAACTATCCAAACATGGAAACGGCACGTACATAAAATAGCTACAAGCATTAGCTAGTAAAGTTTTTATTTACCAAAAGATATAGAAAGTTGCAAAGTACTAGTTTATTTTCTTTACACGTGAGCGTTATGTTGTATATACAGTACGTGTATATTAATGTTTCATGTAATAAATGAAGTATTATGTGTCGGCCTTACTTTAACAAGCAAATCATAATACTGTATTTCATTGGATTGGGATCCACTTACATTGTATTGCAAATTACAATTTGTGTGTGAAAACCAGGCCAAATGAGATGAAGTTTGATTTCACCCAATCATTTCACTGCGATTTCAGTTGTTGACATGTGTTTAACTCAATTATTATTAAATATATATATATATATATATATATTTAATTAAAATTATTATTAAATATCATATTATTAAATGGATGTACGTATGTATGTATGTATGAATTAATAGATAGATAGATAGATAGATAGATAGATAGATAGATAGATAGATAGATAGATAGATAGATAGATAGATAGATAGAGGAATGAATGGATGGATGTATGAATGAATAAATGGATAGATGGATGGACGGATGGATGTATGAATGAATGCATAGATAGATGTCACACCTCTGCCTGCCCTGCTTGTCCGGACTCCGCCCCTTGTTATGTTTCCTCGTTTGCCGCGCACACCTGTCTCGTGTTGTTTGTGAATCACCTGCTCTATTTAGTTCTCCTCTGTGTGTTTCTCCTCGTCTGGTTTCGTCAGCATTACCTTGTGTTTCACCCTAAGACCCTCCGAGTCGTTCCTGTGCTCCTCGTTATCCTGTCGACGCCTAAAGACTGTGAATCCTCTGTGTTCCCGAGTTACCCCGAGACCTGAGTTTCCTCGTGCTTCCTCGTTTGTTCTAAGTCTTCACGCTCCACGTAATCCTGAGTTTCCGTCCGAGTCCTGTCTCCTCTCCTCTCCTCGTTGTTCCAGTCCTCTTACCTGTATCGTCAACTGTCCATGAACTGTCCATCCCTTCTTGTATCATCTCCTCGTGTCTGGTCCCTACGTCGCTCTCGCTCCTCCCAAGAAGCGAGAGCGTGACAATAGATGGATGGATGGATGAATGGAAGGATGGATGGATTAATGGTTAGATGTATGAACGAGTGGATGGATGAATGGATGGATGGCTGGATAGATGGACGGATCGATGGAAGGATGGATGGATGAATGAATGGATAGATGGAGGAATGGATAGATAGATGGATGGATGGATAGAGGGATGAATAAATGGATGAACGGATGGATGGATGAATAGATAGATAGATGGATGAACGGACGGCTGGAGGGAAGGACAGACACTTACTCAAACCCTTGCTTGGGTTCACTAGTTCAATGGTGAGTCCATTAGTCTCTTTGGCTAAATCCACCGCCATCTTCAGGTCTTCCATCCATTTCTCCATCTCAGACTGGGAACTAAAGGTCAAAGGTACGAAGGCGCTTGAGGAGAGAAAGAAGAGCGCGTGTGGTGAGCACGGGGTGATGTAATACCTGGCCGCCACCACCAGGGAGTGCTGCTGCACCGTGAGTGTGAAGCAGTGAGGAACGCCCCACTCGTCCTCGCTCTCCCGGACCTACACACACACACACACACACTGGTCACACACCAGGGGTGTAAGGTACTTGAGTAAATGTACTTTGTTACTTTACTTAAGTATGTTTTGGCTACTTCGTACTTGCACTGAGTATAAAAAAATATTAGCCACTTTTACTCTCTACTCCACTGCATTAGTGATTGAGTAGCTGTACTTTTCACTCCACTACATTTGAACACTTATCGTTACTCGTTACATTGTAATTATGCGCGACAAGCCGAAATCGATTTATACCGCGGTTAATTACTTGGGCGGACGAGGTGAATATCGCCATCTTTAGGCTGCTGAAGGTAATGGAGGCTATTTGTGAATTAGAAACCACAAGAACGCGAATTAGGGGCGTAAAAATGTGTTTTACAAATGTTATTATATAATATATAACTTTATATAATACATATAATATATAATTTACTAATCAGATGAATCATTTTATTTTATATCTACTTGCAAATTTAAGCGATTGAGACTTTTTGTTCTTTTTATCTACTTTGTTCTACCAGTTTTCAAACATTGAGGTTAAATTCTGTTTCTGTCTTGGAAAACAATAGTTTGTTTTCACATTTCTTTTTTTTGGGCCTATATTGAGCACAAATAAAAATAGTTCTTAATACTGAAGTTCTTTTAAAATGTGATACTTTGCTACTTTGACTCGAGTCTTTTTGAAATTGGTGACTTGTTACTTGTATTGGAGTAATTTTTACAGCAAGTATCTGTACTTTTACTCAAGTATGGCTGTCCGCTACTCTTTACACCCCTGTCACACACACACACACACACACACACACACACGTGACGCTCTTACTGTCAGGCCGCGTAAGGGAAGCTTCCGGTGAATGGTGAACTGGTTGAGACTGGTGATTCCTCGTGCGCTGTACAACAACGTGTCGCTGAACTGAAACACGGGAAAAGAACGTGCGACACGTCGTTTGTACACGCGTGCAAAAAAAGACTTTTCTGAACCGATAAAAACATCAAGAAGTGAATAGCAACGATCAGAGACAAAACACACAAAAACACATTGTTGAAAACGTAATTTAACACTATACTTTTTATTGTGTTTTTTTATTATTCAAGAGAAGAACAATGGAGGAAAAAAACGAGGTTTGAAAAGCCTAAACAACAAAGGCTAATAAAATCAATAAAAGTACCGTATTTTCTGGACTATAAGCCGCTACTTTTGTCATAGGTTTTGAACCATGCGACTTATACAAAGGTGCGGCTATTCTGCAGATTTTTTGATAATGAAGATAAATACGGTAGATAGCGTTTAATTTCTCTTTTTTTCTGTCCCGTTTTAATCAGCAAAGTTGCTGGTGTTAAAATGCAGGTTAGGAAAGGATCTGTTTAGTTACACACATGTACATTTACAATTCAAAATCATTCATAGAGCGGATGCGGCTTGTGCGGCTTATAGTCCAGAAAATACGCTATATCATCAGCGCATAATCAGTGTTGGGTGAGTTACATTTAAAAAGTAATAAATTACTCGTTAATTTACAGTTTTGTATTTAAAATGCTTTTTTAATTACTGTCTCAAAGTAACTTAGTTACTCAAAAAGTAACTTAACTAAATACTGCTTAAAATCCATATAAATGGATCATTTAAAAAACATACTAGTGAAACACAAAATAGTTGGGCTTTTTATCTTTCTGAATCACCTTTATTACAATCTATAATGAATAAAGTTATTAGAAGGAAGTGTAACCTTCTTTAACAAAAGTCCTGAAAAAAAAACCCACAATGTTGTTTTACTTAAAAACAAAACAAAACAAAACAATAATCAATATTCTAGCGGTTGAAACTACACCTCCCATCATGCTTCACTGCTCACTGGTTCCCATGAGCCTCTGCGCTAAAGAGCATTAGAGTAAAGCTGACTGAGCTGGTTTGTGTCAGACGTAAAGATCAGAACAGTATTGTTTTTCTCTGTGCAGCAGACAGAGCCATTAGATTGTGTTTGACTCGCTGTTCTTCCTTTCACACTGTTTTCTTTCTGCGCCGGAGCTTTTGCAGCTGCTGGTCTCATTTTCAGGCGCTAATTGTTAGCCTTTAGCACGGCCATCTACCGCATAAAATACAGTCTGTCTGTTCAAATATTTGAAATCTGCGATTATAAGCACCATGCACGTTTTTGAGCCGCTAAAATTGGAAAGAAAACGAGTGCTTATATTTGTGTAAATACGGTAAACGCTTTCACGATTGGGTCATTTTGTTTACAATCATGATCATGCTCATCCTGAATTAATTACAGTAACGCGTCACACCCAACACTGCGCGTAATTATTAATCACTTTCATGTTGCGAGCGAGATGAGCCTCACCAGGAAGAACATGCGCTGCTGAAGCCCTTTACCCGACAGCTTACTGAGGCAGCCCAGACGCAGCAGCTGACGCCCACACGAGGCCACGCCCCCCACCACGCCCTCCAGAACCTTCTGCAGCTCCCGCAGCTTCTCCATCTTCTCCAGCTCCAGCAGACCACAACACACATCAGCCTCCAGCTCACACACTCCAGCCAGAGCAGCTGCAACACACACACACACACACACACACACCATTACAACACACACACACACACACACATACACACACATACATATATGCTTGCACACTCTTACAGTCTGTTGCTCAAATTCTTTCTTTCGCTTTCTCTCTCTCTCTCTCTCTCTTCGTTTCTCTCTCTCCCTCCCTCACTTTTTTTCTATTTCTCCCTCTCTTTCTAAGTAACTGTCTTTCTCTCCGTTTCTTCTCTGTTTATCTCTCTCTCTTTACCACCTTCTCTCTTTCTTTTTCTCTCTTACACTTTCTCATTCTTTGTCTCTCTCTCTGTGTCTCTCTCTCACCTCTCTCTTGCAGTCTTTCTCAGTTTCTTTCTCTCTTTTTCTCTCTCCCTCTCACTTCATTTTTCTCTCTCTTACACGTTCTCACTCTCTCTCTCTCTCTCTCTCTCTCTCTCTCTCTCTCTCTCTCTCTCTCTCTCTGTTTCTCTCTCTCTTTCTCTCTCTCTCTCTGTCTTTCTGTCTCTATTTCTCTCTCTCCTGTCTCTCTCTCTCTTTCTTTTTTTCATACTTTTTCTCTCTCTTACACTTTCTCACTCTGTCTCTATTCTCTCTCTCTCTCTCTCTCTCTCTCTCTCTCTCTCTCTCTCTGTCTCTCTCTCTGTCTCTCTTTCTCTCTCTCTCTCTGTCTTTCTGTCTCTCTTTCTCTCTCTCCTGTCTCTCTCTCTCTTTCTTTTTTTCATACTTTTTCTCTCTCTTACACTTTCTCACTCTGTCTCTATTCTCTCTCTCTCTCTCTGTCTCTCTCTCTCTCTGTCTCTCTCTCTGTCTCTCTGTCTCTCTTTCTCTCTCCGTCTCTGTCTCTCTCTCTCTCTCTCTCTGTCTCTCACACACACACACACACACACACACCTCGGCAGTGGCTGTAGTCAGCGTGAGAGGCGGGGCAGCTCTGACAGAGTCGGCTCAGGGTGTGTCTGTATTGCATCACTCTGTGGGCGGGGCTGAGCAGGAAGACGCTCAGAGGAACGTAACACACCTTCTGCAGCTCAAACTCTCGACACACACACTCCAGCTTCCCGGAGGCCGAGCACTCTCTCTGCAGAGCGCGCACACACTCCGAGCTGTTCCGCAGGTGAAGCGAGAGAAGCTGGAAACACAGGGAAGAAAGAGTGCTGAACAGCCACCAATGTTCAAATAACATAGGGGGTGGGGGGCGGAATAAAATCATTTAAAATAGGGGATAAAAAATAAAACGCAAAAGCAGTAAAATACAAGAATACAAAAGCAATAAAATACAATAAAAATAGAGAGATAAAATATAAATAAAATACTAGTGATACGGGGAGAGACAATAAGGGAGAGAATGTTCCTCCTCCAACCAAGGAATGTTCTAGGAATACCGTATTAACACTATAAAAGAACACCTCTGATTTGTCTTGTGACTTATTTACTTGAATAATACATAAAAAAAACGTTAAATATTATTTCTAAATGTAGTAGAGTGTCTCTCCAGAAGGGGGTGCTATGGTTCCACTTGCCATATCCATATATGGGCATAATCCGCAGACATAGAACAATTTCCCATGTTTTTGTGTTTAATTTATTTTTATTTCTTACATTATTGAATAATTATATATCATAATGCTAAACATTATTATAATATTGCTAAAATATTCATTTGCATTTTTTTATTATTTAATTTATTTATTTATTATGTTTTTTTTTTTTTTT